>JANQBM010068263.1:0-28464 GCA_025594535.1 Erythroxylum domingense | reverse complement strand
AAAAGGTATTTTGCGCATCTTGTATGTTTTCGGTTATAGATTATGTTGTGTTATGGTCTTTTCCGCAGCGTATTGTGAATACTTGGACCATACGCGATCCAACAGAAAGCTAAGTGATGGTGAAAGATACATCTATGTAGGTGACGGCAAGTCGGTAGAAATCGAAGCAATAGGGACTTTTAAATTACTGTTAATAACTGGATTTTATTTTGATTTAGTTGAGACTTTTGTCGTATCATCTTTTAGTCAGAATTTGATTTCTATTTCTGCTTTGGACAAATCTAGTTATTGTTGTTCATTTAGAAATGGAATATTTAGTCTCTTTCAAAATTCAAATTTGGTTGGTACCGGTTCTTTATCAGGTTACGGTAATCTATATATACTTGACACTAATGCTTCATGTAATGAAGCCTTGCATGTGGGTACACGAAGTTTGAAGTGCAGATTAACTAGAGAGAATTCTTCCTCGTTATGGCACAAAAGATTATGTCACATCTCCAAAAGGAGAATGGAGAGATTTTTGTTAAACAGAATTCTCGATCCCCTTGATTTTACATATTTTAATACTTGTGTTAATTGCATTAAGGGGAAACAAATAAATGTCAGGAGATTGTATGCTAATAGGGCTTTAGTCGTCTTAGAACTTATCCATATGGATATTTATGGCCTATTCCTTACGGCATCTTAGAATAGTCAACCATATTTTATAACGTTCATAGATGACTTCTCGCGATATGGCTACCTTTATCTCATCCATAACAAATCACAGTCTTTGGACATGTTCAAAAACTTTAAGGTTGAATTTGAGAACCAACTAAACAAAAGGATTAAAAGTGTCAGATCTGATCGTAGTGGCAAGTACCACGGTAAATATGACGGATCAAGTAAACAACGTTCAAGACTGTTTGCTAAATTCCTAGAGGAATACGGTATCGTCCTACAATACACTATGCTAGGTTAGCCTAGTATGAATGATGTTGTTGAAAGACGAAACAAAACTCTCAAGGATATGGTAAGGAGTATGATTAGTCATTATACCTTGGCAAAATCACTCTGGGGAGAAACATTAAAGACCGCAGCATATACGCTCAACGAAGTTCCCTAAAGAAACTAATAAGACCCCTTATGAACTTTGGATAGGCAAAAATCCTAGTTTAAAGCACTTGCACATTTAGGGATGTCCATCTAAGGTAAGGCCTTATAGGCCAAATGAAAAGAAACTAGACTCAAGGACTATCAGTTGTTACTTTATTGGATATTCCGAAATATCCAAGGGTTACAGGTTTTATGATCCCACTACTAAGGCAATTTTTAAGACAGGAAATGCTTGATTTTTTTAAGACGTTGAGTTTTTGAGGAGAGAAAGGATTAAGGACTTTGTTTTTGAAGAGGAACACATTGAAATTCCTCTAATTGCTATTGTCAATAATCAAGGTCAGGTTTCCATTCCTGACATTGTTCAAGAAGTAATTCTGGATCAAGACAATGTTATGGAAAGTCCTCCCCAAGTTCAACAACTTGTTCTAAAAGAACAAACTCTATAAGCTCAAGGACCTATGCCATTAAGTAGATCCCCTAGAGAGAGGAGAAATACAATTCCAGATGATTATGTTACATTTCTTCAAGAACATGAAGTTGACATTCGTATGGTGGAAGATGATCTAATTAAGTTCCATCAAGCCATGGAAAGTTCTAACTCTCAAAAGTGGATTGATTCCATGAATGAAGAGATAAAGTCCATGAAGGATAATAATGTTTGGGACCTTGTAACATTGCATAAAGGTGAGGAACCTATTGGTTACAAATGGATATTTAAGACCAAGAAGGATTTGAAAGGCAATGTAGAAAGATATAAGGCTCGTTTTGTCATAAAGGGCTTTACATAGAAAGAAGGCATTGATTATAAAGAGACTTTCTCTCTGGTTTCTTCAAAAGACTCTTTTAGGATAATAATGGCATTAGTGACACATTTTGATCTTGAGTCACATCAAATGGATGTTAAGATAGCATTTCTCAATGGTAACATTGATGACACGATTTATATGGTACAGTCAGAAAACTATGTGTTAGGAGATACAAATCATATGGTTTGAAAACTAAAGAAATCCATCTATGGACTCAAGCAGGCATCTCGTCAATGGTATTACAAATTTCACTAAGTTGTCATCTCGTTTAGTTTTGAAATCAACTTGGTTGATGATTATATATACCATAAGTTTAGCAGGAGTAAGTATATCTTTTTGATTTTATATGTTGAAGACATATTGCTTGCCACTAATGATATAGGCTTATTACACGAAACTAAGAAAATTTGAAATTAAAGATCTTGATCACACCTCTTTTATTTTAGGGATTCAGATACATCGGGAATGCTCTTGAGGTATTCTTAGATTATCACAAAAGAGCTATATCGAAAAGGTACATAAAAAGTTTAGCATGCAAGATTGTAAACCAGGTGACATCCCTGTGTCTAAAGGAGATAAGTTCAGTTTAATTCAATGCCTAAGAATGAATTTGAAGCTAAAGAAATGTAGAAGATTCCTTATGCTTCGATTGTCCGAAGTCTAATGTATGCTCAGGTTTGTACACGTTCGGATATTGCACACATTGTTGGAATGCTAGGGAGATATTTAAGTAACCCGAGATTGGATCACTAGAAAGCAGCCAAAAGGATCATGTGGTACTTGCAGAGAACGAAAGATTATATGCTCACATATAGAAAATCGGATAAACAGGAGATCATTGGTTATTCTGATTCTAATTTTGCTGGATGTTAAGATAGTAGGAGATCCACTTCGGGCTATATCTACCTACTTGTTAGAGGAGCTATTTCCTGGAAGAGTGCTAAATAGACACTTATAGCTGTTTCCACCTTAGTAGTAGAGTTTATAGTATGTTATGAGGCATCATACCATGGGATATGGCTGCGAAACTTTGTCACAGGGATACGTATTGTGGGCTCCATTGAAAGACCACTTAAGTTATTTTGTGACAATAACTCAGCAGTGTTATATTCCAATAATAATAGGAGCTCGACAAAGTTAAAGCACAACAAAATCAAGTTCCTAATTGTTAAAGAGAGAGCTCAGAGTGGATAGTTGTCTATACAACACATTGGATCAAACTCCATGATTGTGAATCCGCTTACTAAAGGAGTGCCACCCAAGGTCTTTCATAAGCACACTGCTCATATGGGTGTTACATCTTTTTAGGATATATAGTTTTAGTGGGAGTTTGTATTGTAGATGCTTTTCACATTAGACATTTTTTTATTGTCATTTTGGATACAATTTTTTGGTTAATTTCTTTGAGATTATTTTCTGCTTTAAAATATTTTGTTTATTTTGTCTCTGAACTTATTTAAAATTGATCTCATTAAAGCATAAGGTTGGACCAGTTGGAAATAAGCATGTGAAGATCACGCTGCTTATAATTTCCATGCTACACATCCATGCTTAATCCATGTCATTTGGTTATATCAGCATATGTGCCCACTGATGAGTCTAGTTACGTTAATTGTAGCGAAAGACACTTTGATCCTATATTGGTATAATTGACGGCCCGGATTATCTAGGGATGCATACAGTAATGATAGCAAAATTCTGAGTACTCATAAGGTTAATACACAATTTTAAGGTAACAAATATAGCTCAAGTGGGAGATTATAGGATTTTAATCAAACATATGGGCTTATATGTGTATAATTGTGTATAAAGGTTATCATATAAGGTTGTACCCAATTAATTAAAGTGATCTAATATGGTTAATGTATTTTGGGCTTTATTTATCTATTTTAAGTGTGGGCTTTATATATTTAGAGACCGGGATTGTAATTTCTAGGTTTATGATGGGCCAAACTAGAAATTAGAATAGGGGTTTAGCCTAATAAAAGTGGTTATGGTCCCCAAATTAGAAGTATACATAATTTTTTTCTGACATCCCATCATTAGAGAGAAAATAGAGAATTAAGGGAAAACTCTGGGGAAAAGACTACGTTCTAATTTGGAAGACAAAACTGCAAGACTCTAGTAAAGATTTTACAATGGATTTAGGTATGCTTCTGTTTCTATTAATTGTTGATGATTTGATATGAACGAATCCTGGCTTTAAGGGGATTAACAAAATCCAACATAAATAACTTATTGTCATATTAGTTTGATTTAAAATGATGAGTTTTTTATTATTTATCCATCAATCAAGAAGTGGATTTGTATCGTCGCATAGATGATCACCAGTGAATATATTCAAAGATGGTGGTCGAGCTCCGAACTATAATGAACCACATATTTAATTAATCATATCCTCTGTTTTGTTGTATACAAGATGTTTAAGCTTCATTTACCCAGTATTCATAAATTCTTGACTTTTCTTTCATAATATATTTGCAGAGTTATTTCATTTTTTATCAATTTAGTAATTATATGTGTTTAACTAAATTCAAAAAAAAAGAAATAACATGTGTGACATGCACCAAAATGCCAACTCTGTTTTGACCATTTATTGTATATTTCCAGTCCACTTTCCACATATTATATATTACATAGTATGTTTTCTCCATGAATAAGTTGTCAAAATCACTTTTCTTTTATCTCTCTATCTCACACACACGTGCAAACACATATAGATAGCGCACAATGAATAATGAAGAAAACGTTGTAGTTTCTAACTTTCACTTGGTTTATGTCTTTTTTTAATTGCTTTTTCTATATTCAATTTAAAATAAATATATTTGTTTTAAATCATTCAATATGATCATAATAGATTTTTTGCACCAAAAAATATATAGACAATATTATATATGCATATATTTATTTTTAAAAATCTTCAAAAGTTATCATGTAAATTTTTTTAAAATTTTTAATATGGATATATGTATAGTATGCAATTATTTATTAATTTTGCTATAATAACTAAATACAAAATATATAAAATAAAATTTAAAATACTATTCTATATTCAATTAAAATAAATATATTTGTTTTAATTCATTCAATATGATCATAATAAATTTTTTTGCACCACAAATATATATAGACAATATTATATATGCATATATTTATTTTTAAGTATCTTCAAAAGTTATGATGTAAATTTTTTAAACAAAATTTAATATGGTTACATTTACAGTATACAAGTATTTATTAATTTTGCTATAATAACTATATACTAAATATATAAAATAAAATTTAAAATATATTCTATATTGAATTTAAAATAAATGTATTTGTTTTAATTCATTCAATATGATCATAATAGATGTTTTGCTCCAAAAATATATAAAGACAATATTATATATGCATATATTTATTTTTAAGAATCTTCAAAGTTATCATGTAAAATTTTTTAAAATTTTTAGTACGTTACACTTACAGTATACAAGTACTTATTAATTTTGCTATAATAACTAAATACAAAGTACTAAATATTTAAAATGAATTTTAAAATACTATTCTGTATTCAATTTAAAATAAATATATTTGTTTTAATTCTTTCAATATCATCATAATAGATTTTTTCACACCAAAAATATATAAAGACAATATCATATATGCATATATTTATTTTTAAGAATCTTCAAAATTTATCATGAAAATTTTTAAAAAAATTTAAAATTTTACATTTATAGTATACAATTATTTATTAATTTTGCTACAATAATTAAATACTAAATACTAAATATAAATGTTTTTAAAATAATATTTTATATTCATTTTAAAATAATTTTTTTGTTTTAATTCATTTAATATCATCATAATAGTTTTTTTGCACCAAAAATGTATATAGACAATATTATATATGCATATATTTATTTATAAGAATTTTCAAAAGTTATCATGCAAATTTTTTAAAATTTTTAACTAATGCGTGATACATTATGAAACCATATGTTATTTTATTAAAAATTAAAATATTTTACAAAATTAAGTTAACATATAATGTATTTTAAATATAAAAGAAATTAACTATTTTAAGTAAATATATGTTTTATAGTAAAGTTACTACAAACAATTCTCAAAATGTATTCGTTTTTAAAATTATTTTAAGCTTAAACATCAAATGATCCTTTTCTATAATAATTAAAACGTCTTATAAAAGTCAAGATATTAATATCCATATATAAAAAATGAAAAGTTTAATTTTTATTTAAAAGTTCACAAATTTTAAATTATTATTATGACCCAAACTTTTGCATTAATTATTTATCATCATACACCACTAGTCATCATATACCCATATTTTAGCTCCAAACATATAACTTTAGTCACACTATGACAATATCCAATAGATAAAATTTTGAAAATTACTCCAATGACATTTTTGAATTAATCATAAACTTTGATTATGGTTACATGTACAATATACAAGTATCTATTAATTTGACTACAATGACCAAATACCAAATATATTAACTTATTTTTTAAAATACTAACCTGTGATAAATTTAAAATAAATATATTTGATTTTATTCGTTCAATATGACCATAAAACATTTTTTCGCGCTTAAAATATATGTAGACAATATTATATATGCATATATTTATTTTTTAGAATCCTAAAAAGTTATGTAAATTTTTTTAAAATTTAGACTAATGCATGATAAATTATAAAACCATATATTATTTTATTAAAAATTAAAATATTTAACAAAATTAAATTAACATCTAATGTCTTTTAAATATACAAGAAATTCACTATTTCTAGTAAATATATGATTTTATAATTGAGTTATTACAAACAATTCTTAAAATGTTTTTATTTTTATAATGATTTTAAGCTTAAATGTCAGATGAAGCTTTTCTATCATAATTAAAACATCTTATAAAAGTCAATAATTGAAATCCATTATAATCAATAAAAAGTTTGATTTTTATTTAATGCATTGAACATTTAAAATTGTTATGAATTTTTATCATATTTATAATTTGATATTCTAATAATATTTTTATCAATAATGAATTCAAGCAGTTACTTTCAATGACTTTAAATTGTATCTTGAGAGAATTTGATAAATTAAAGTAATATAAACTTATTGAGAACAATCTATATATGATTTTTTTCAAAATTATTAGTTTCATTTGAGCTAAAAGTTTATATTACTTTCAATAACTAGTTTGCGTTAATTTATATTATATCTTAAAATTTTCCAACATAGTGTAAAATTATTTTAAACTAAATTATCATTTACTACGAAAAGTTATTTGCAAAATATAATTATTTAATATACAATTAAATTGTACACATATATAAAAAATTATTATAATTATATAACGAAATACAACAATTACATATTGATAATTTTATTTTATTTTATTAATTTATGGCTTTAATTTCCTTCATTTTTCAATATCTTTTTAGCTTGTATATTTGTTGGTTATTTTTTCCTTCGTTCTAGGTTTGTCTACTTTCAAAGATAGATAGAAATGCCAAAAGGCATAAAAAGTATGCTAAAATGCCAAAAAATGAAAAACGTGAGCTTTTACAACGATGTCGAGAAGCTTATGCTACTCTGTATTTTTTTGGTCGTACAAATAAGAGGTGTAAAACTGATATATCCAATGAAATATAATTTAGATTGACCTGAGTTGTCCATAGGAGAACGTCGATGTCAATTAGTTCATGATCAACCTGTTTATTCTACCATTGATAGCATTATATATTGTAGATGAACAATTGTTTCTTCATCCATCTAGTAGTCAACTGGTACAAAATCCATCTACTGATTTTAGCATGGATCATGCAAGTGTGAGTAATGCATCTCTTCAGCTTGGGGAAGTTTTCAGTACAAAATCATTAGTTCAAGTGTCTAATAATATGCATCACAATTTAGATTGTCCAAATATATCTTCCTCTTTTGTTATATCCACCTCAATGAAAACTGTTGAGGTTCAAGGTATAAATCTTCTTAGCTATATTCTTTGTACTTTTATATTATTATTGCTCCTCAAATAGATAAACCCTTTTATAAATCTTTTTAGAGATAAACCATCATTGTTCTCAGTTAAAATTAGCATGCCTAAAGAATTGTCCTGCTGAACCTCTACAGCTTCCTTTTATTCCCCATTGTGAGCATTGTGATGCAAAAAGAATCTATTTAGAACCCCCATCATTTTGTTATTCGTAAGGAGAGACTTCCGTTGTTTCTCATTAAATGTCATATGCTTTAAAACGATTATTTATTAATGGTGATGAAGTGTCTGAGCATTTTAGGAAGAATGTTTGTCATATAATAATAATATGGCGTTTTACATCATATGGAACTAGGTATGATTGAGTGTTAACACAAAATATGAAAAGTTTTTATACATTTTATGTTCAAAGTCAAGTTTATCATTTCCTTGATAGTTTAGTTTTGACAACTGATAGAATGTCTGGTATCCAACTTTAATTTTTTGATACTGATGGGGAACTTAGAAGAAGGAAAAAAATTTATGACAAACTTCGTAAGGATACATTAACATTGATTATGACAGTCCTAGAACATAATCCCTATGTAAAGTTCTTCAGGAGTCTTAAGGTCACTTCGACACTTGACAATCATATAATAGTCTTGAGGTGTTATCCTAGCCTTGATCAATGTGTATACAATCTTCCTACTACATCACAAGTTGCTATTATATAGATTGAGGTGGATGATGAAAGGGTAATAAATCTCTACACATCCAAGTCTAAAGTCATTTAGGCACAAATTATAGAATCCAATCTTACTATGCCTGTTATGATCCCCTTCAATATCCTCTTTTATTTCCTCATGGTAAATCTAGATGGCATCGTGGAATTGAGTGGTTGTTTTCAAAGAGAATGAGCAACACTGCTTCAAATGACGGATGTGACATTAATTTCACGTTGATCCATCTAATTTGTCTAATATGGAGAATACAAGCAAGTTTTTCTTTTCCTATTTCATTTTTATAATGTTGTCTAAACTTATCCTTTTATTTATTTGATTTCTTTGTATAATTTTTATTTGTTGGTCAAGAATTCTGTGAAGATGGCACTGTTTCTGCTATAGAGTACTGTTGTTATAGGCTCCAAATAAGAGAACGTTATTAGTCAATGTTGCTCCATAGATTAAGGCTACTTCAACAATTTGTTGTAGCTGCTTATACATAGATTGAAACATTTAGACTTAATTTCCATAGACAGAGACAAAATGAGATAAGGATAGAGATATTGTAGGGTGTTTTTGACAGTATTGTCATCGATCAGAATGAAGGTTATTGAATTAGTCATCGAGTAGGGCTCCCAAATTCCTTTGTCGGTGGTCTAATAGATATGAAATGTCGTTATCTTGATGCAATGGCTTCAGTACATAAGTATGGTAAACCTGACATTTTCGTCACCATGACTTGTAACCCAATATGGAAGGAGATTCAAGAAAAACTTGAGTTTCATGAAACGCCACAAGATAGGCCTGATTTATTAGCTAGAGTTTTTAGAGCTAAATTTGAAATCCTTAAAAATAAACTAATTAAGAAATAGATTTTTGAAGAATCATTAGAATTCTATAATTTTCGCAATAACTCACGAGTCTCTTCCCTCTGATTTGAGCCTTCATCGATCAAACCAACAACCAAGGATGGCTCAGGCTCATCTTTAAGGTTATCATTTGTTGTGTCGGAATGTTTTAACTCACTTAAACAATGGTATCTTACCTTGACCAACCCGATTGTTATGAAAATGTGGGCCACCAGTAAATCTCCTTTGGGCTCTCCACTCAATGCGTATCTTTCTCTTTCACATCGTTGATTGCTACAATATGATGTCAAAGCATCATCGATTGCTACAACATCACGTCGAAGCATCAACGGTTACACAAGGCCTATCCATAAAAGTTTGTTCCCTTCGACTCCAATGCCGCACCATGTGACTACAAGTGAGCCAGTTAAAATTAGCCAACTGCAGACTCCATGGCCTTCTTTCCTCATTTCACTAGCTATGATTTTCAAAAAGAACTGAAAGACTGACAAGGCTCGTCAGTCTTTCTTATTGTTTATGAGATTCTACAAAAGGCCTAACGATGAAATCCTTTACAGGTCAAAAATGCATCCCCTATTTGGTGGTCTCATCTTTATCATACCACATCATCTCAAGCGACACCAGGTGTCAATATCACAGAGGTTTTAATCCAAGAGTTCAGACCATTAGCAGCTAAAAACTTCATTATAATTTAAGATTTAACAAAGACGAAAAGCTTCTTTTATTTTTTCAACTGATTTAGTAACTTGCAGGTCTTTTGATTAAGTTTGTCAGGAGGACTAAGAAAATAATACTCATACATATGATAAGTCGTAAAAATTTATTTAAAATCAAGTTTAAAATTAAAATTAAGATTACATATAAAAATTAAGGTAATTAAATACTCTTCACTTGATATTAAGGCCTACCACGCTAAGTTTGAATTAATAGAAGATGATTTGCCTGCATAATCATTTGTATGCCAAAGAAATAATAGTTGATATAGGATTGAAAGGAAATGATAGAACGCGCTCATTTTGTAATAAAATTTTGAATCGTTTCGGTTAGCTTTTTAAATTGGAATTTGTTTCAAAATTTATTTAATTCAAAATTAATCTGTTAAATTCGAGTTTATGTGTATACTGCTTATTAATTACGTAGATATAAGTGAATCTTGTTGGACCGTATATATACTATCTAATAGCTTAAAACCTTAGAGACGTCTTTGTTTGGAATAAAAGAAAAATAGCTTCTCCGTAAGGTTGTGCCGTCCTTTTCTTTAAATATTCTGCATAGGAGGATCTTCGACCTTATTTTACAAATCTTCTTATATGAATTAAAGCTGCTGAACATGATCGTAATCCAATAAGGGAGAATTTTAGCAGCATCATAGTAGTGATTTTGTAGGTAAAAAGAATATTTTATTCCTTTTTCTTACATAAAATGTTGTTAATTTTGTTAAAAAAAGGTTTACTTACATACAAGGGTTAACATAAAAAACAAATTTTACTTAATTTTGTGATATTAACTCAAATTTAAAAAAGTGACGCTAACATACCCCAACTTTTAATTTTGGGAAAATTGTTCAATATTAAATTTTTTATTAATATAAATAACATAATGAGTTACGAGATATTAGTATTTTTGTTAAATGGCTACTATAATCATCAGAAACAACCTCTCCATCAGGTAGGGATAAAGTTCTACACTACTGGACCTCTCAAAATCTCGCACTTCAACAGGACTCCTACTGAATGTTATTGTTGTTGTCGCTAACTACTACAATATGTCATATATTGTATTTTTACTACTTATAAAATTTATTATTTAATAAATAAAAAGATCAAACATCTTTAAAATTTTGTGCATTCCTTAATATGTTTTACTTCATAATTGTTTTATATAGTAAACTTTTTAAGTTCTTATAGCTTTTAAATATAATAAAATATATTTAATTAATTCAAATATTATTTATTGATTGACTAATTACAATATAATAAATTGATTGATTGGTAAAAATATAGTTAACACATATATGAAATATAATTAATTAATAATATAATTAAAATATAATTGATTGATTAATTAATTAAAATTATGGCAATAGTTCAACATTTATTGTGGATAGTAAAGTTGGGAAGAGCAAATGTAACTGGACCGTTTAAGAAAATCAAGATAAAAAATGGATACAGAAAAGCTAATTAATTTGTTTAACAGAAGAAGATTTCGTATATAGAGAACTACAAACTTCCCTACTTAACCAACACTTTTTATCAATCTCTGACTCTCGTTAATTTCAACTTGAATACAAATGAATTCTTTCGGATGACCACACCAAATACTCACATGCCTTCATTATTATTATTATCTACCGCAGTTTCCAAGTGCAGTCACATGTTTGGATTTATAGGAGAATAATCGGAGGTTGTAGAAAAGTGTGGTGCCATCGTAGAAATCGATAAGCAGAAAGAGGGTTGTGGTAGAAAAATGCTTCTAAAGTAGAAATCTACTTTCCATTAATAATCTACTGAAATCAACCAACCAAAATGATAAGTACTTATTCTCATTAAGTACTTATTTGTTTGAGATTGCTACTTTGGTAATCGATGAAACGTGAAAATAGGTATTTGTAAGTGCGGTTTCGATTGATAAAAAGAGATAAAATGACTAAAAAGCCCATTGATTTAATAAACTATTAATTGTTGCATAAATAATTAAAAATATGTTATTAGTCATATAAATTTAAAATTATAAATAATAAAATATTAAATTAAAATAAGAAAATATAAATAAAATAAATTTAGTAAATAAAATATTTCATAAAAATATATTATTGTTCATATAAATTTAAAATTATAAATAATAAAATATTAAATTAAAATAAAAAATATAAAAAAATAAATTTAATAAATAAAATATTTCATAAAAAATATATTGTTAGTCATATAAATTCAAGTTATAAATAAGAAAACATTAAATTAAAATAAGAAAATATAAATAAAATAAATTTAGTAAATGAAATATTTCGTAAAAATATCATTAATCATATAAATTCAAGTTATAAATATTAAAATATTAAATTAAAATAAGAAAAATATAAATAAAATAAATTCAGTGAATAAAATATTTCATATAAATATTATTAGTCATATAAATTAAAATTATTAAATTAAAATAATAAAAATATAAATAAAATAAATTTAGTAAATAAAATATTTCACCTTACTTAGATACTATTGGTAGGGGATATATTTGAAAAAATATATAATATCCATCATTATCTTTTCCTTGATATGTGCTTATTTATATTCTTAAAAAATGATAATTTAAAATAGAATTCCATGGTAACAAGATGTCCTTGGGATATTTCATAAATATAGGTATCTTTAATATTATATAATTAAAATTATAAATAGTAAAATAATAAATCAAAATAAAGAAAATAAAAATTGGGAATAAACTATTTGATAAATATAATTGTTCATGTTAGTGTAAGCGCAAATGAAATTTATACATTTATCATGCTCATAGTAATAGCAGTACGAATACTAGCCATTTCGTCTACTTAACCAGAAGAGCAAATATCATCATGTATTACATCATCTTCATCGCACAAATTAAGCTCTCCATCCGTTAAGGCATTTAATTGTGCAACCACTTCTGCCTAACTACAACTTGGAGGATCTATTTTCACCATCTAGATGCTTTTCTTTCTTCATTTCTACTATTCGAGATCTCCATAAGAGAATCTATTAAATGAGATACTTGTTTACTATTAGAAACTTTTCGTTTACCCTCTCTTATAGCTTGAAATTGAGATGCAGATCTTTTCTTATTCCTTTGTTGGTTACCTTACAAAGCAGGATCATCCAAATCTAGCTCTTCTAGGTCATTTTTATCTTCACTTAAATTGATTGTCCCTTGAGAATTTTCTGATGGTAACACCCCAATAGATGGTGACCATATAGCATCACCCTTGGCAACCACATCTATAAATAATATGTCTAAATCATCTTCAAATTCCATGCCTCGGTTGCAAAATTTTACTACCTGGGGTATTGCCTGCAAAATTTAGTATGTTACTACAAATAAGTAAATTAAATATTATAGTTATAATAGTAAATATATATTATCTAGTGTTCAATGTACCTTCAGCCTTTCCTCCCACCATTCAGGAGATGCAACAATTGCCTATTTTTCAGGATCCCAGCTAAGACCTATTTCTTTTCCCTTGAGTTCCTTCCATAACTTCCAATTCTTCTTGAGTTCATCCCATTTATTTTTCAACCAAGTTTTGTCATAAATATTGTTTGTTGTTGCGTTAAAATTGGTAACCATATTGACCCACCTAGTCCTATTAAAGTGTGAGGTAGGGCGATTACCCTATTCTACTTGAACTTTACATGCATCTATAAAAAAATTTGTGAGACGACTATCCTATTGAGCTTTTTCTAGATGTGTAAGAAGATTCTTTCGACTCGCCATTTAGAAATAACACATAAAAATTAATTAGAATGATAATAATTAGTCTGGTGTAACTATCATAAAGCATTAATCCATTCAAAATAATAGTCTAAGGAAAAAAGCCTTCATATCGGAAATATGCCAAGCAGGATAATACAACATAACCTATAAATAATGCAAGACTAGCATCTTCGATTTCAATACTCAATCTAGTGGCTTGCTATCTCAATTGCAAGATTAATCAAGGACTAGAAATGCAAAAACTCATATATTGGAGCTAACATTTTTCATTTTTTAGCTCATATTGTGGGAAGAATACCAAGTAGTCATTACATAAACTCCATACCAAATTAAAATATAAAAGTTACTGCAACAAAAGGAAAAAAGAGAAAAAACACAAAGATGAGTGAGGTGGAAAGCATTTAAAAGGATGAGGAACACGGAGAGGTAGAGAGAACGAAGAAGACAATACATTGGACTTGCTTTCTATTAGTTAAGGGTATAATGGAAAATAATAATTATCAGAAGGTTATTAATAAAAAGTAGAATTTCTACCGCAGAAGCATTTTCCCACCGTAATCCTCTTTTTACTTATCGATTTTTGGTGACAACACACTTTCCTCCAACCTTCGGTTGTTCGCTGTAGATCCAAACATGTGACTGCATTTGAAAACTGTGATGGATAAGTACTTATCCCTACCTCATTGATGCCTAGGCTTCTCATACATTCAATATCCACAACACATAAAGGGTTAGACATAGGAAGACGAATAACCTGATCCATTCTAGTGTCATCCTTCATATATGTAGCAACAACCTCATTTGTTGATTTGCTTACACTCAATGAAAAGTTCTCATCAAGAAAATTGGCATTTTTTATTTGCTTGAAGAACTTAATGTCACTTCTTCAATACACACTACAAAGAACTCCAAGTTGGTTTTACTTTAGCACTCTTATCATCACTGACTAAAAGGATAAAACTACTAAGTGATATGATGTCTATAATTGACTAAAACAAATATGGGTGCCAGAAAGATGGTTCACACAAATTTCTAATTGCACCATATTGTAATATAATAAGAAGCATTTAATTTGTCCAAGTGAAAATCAGGATATGAGGATCAGGGATACTGGAACATGGAAATTGCCTTTAAGAAGTACAATATATACAAGTGAAAACACCAATTCAATAAATATTTCCAGTTTAAACAAACATGAGAGAGTTCATTCACGATTAGAGGAGGGCCATACCACATCCTCATAAATAAATCAATTTGAGATGATTTGGAATGGTCACGTATTTTAGTGAACCACTCTCGATCATAAGCAGGGAGAACTTGAAGCATCAAACCAAATAATGCTCCTGCAAGAGAAGACATCTTTTACAATTCAATAGGCCAAAGAGATTCCACAGCAAACAATAACAAGCCTGCTTTGATGGCATGTCTTACTGCATTTATAGCTTTTGGCACACCAAGCGCCATATCTTTCATTGATTAATCATAACTATACAGGAATGCCCCTTCAAATTTTTTAACCCAAAAAACCTTCCTTTTTTTTGGGAAAAAGACCCAAAACACTATTTAATCAATCATCAAGTAAAAAAATTATTTAATATATCCTTGCAATATTAATATGTATAAGAGTAAGACACATCCTCTAACCCGCACAGAAAGGGAAATGAAGAAATAGAATCCCCTCAGTAATGCGTCGTATTAAATAATAACATAATTGTAATCATAATAGTATGAAAATCCAATATCAGTCAAAGCAAGCTATGTTAGCTATGAATAACTATGTAGACTTCACATTATCAACATCAAAATTCAATCTTTTGCGTACAAAGCAGTGATAAGGCTAAATAACATGTGAAGTTGCAATGTTTTCAACTTTTCATTAATAAAGATGGTGAAGTCATTTAGAAATGATCGATTGCTCACAGGGTATTGCTTCCTATGATTATAAAGGCTCACAAATTTGAGTTAACCAATATAAAAGGTCATTTAGTGCATAAGCCTGAACAAAAGACAACAATAATCTTCCTTCATCCCAATTCATTGAGTAGCTAAATTCTTATAATTGATCATAATAGAAACTGTGAAAATCCTATGTGGATACAAAATTAAAAAAAGTAAAAAAGAGAAGCACAAAAACCAGAACCACCCATCTCAAAAAGTACAGAAAGAAGGAAGAAGAAGAAAAGAAAAAGACCAAAAATTTCGAAACAAAGTGAAAAAGAACATAAACTGATTTAAAAAAAACTTACAAAGCATTAGCATGCTGTATATCAGCCTCCAAGACTTTGAGAGCGCCCTGATATAAAGACTTAGTCAACTAGTAATACATAATCTCCATCTCTCACCAATAAAGTTAGTTCCTCCAAGAAATCAAACCATAAAATAAAACCATACTAGGGAGTTCTTGTCTCTCTCTACCTCTAAAACTCTTTTTCTAGGAGGTACTCATACAATCATTGTTTCTATGTTTTCGTGTAGAGAGAAGCACCTAAAATGGTCAGAGAAAAAGAGAAAATGTACAAGAAAGTATGTGAGATTCATGGAAGAAAAGAAAGCGAGAGAGTGGCAGAGCATATCTCAACCTTTAAGAATCTTAAAGCTCGAGCTAGGATGAAGATGTTCCATGAATTAACAAGGGAAGGAAAGAGTTGAGCTGGGAAGCAAAATCAAAGAAAGACAAGGAATCAGCTTGGTTGAAGTGAAATAAGTTGAGTCATTGGATGTTTGGTTTAATTAAAACGAGTTAAAACGTCGACGCTTTATTTCAGGCACAGAATAGGACCAACGTTAGTGGTACAGGTGATCAAGTGCCTCTTGTATGCCGTTATTTTAGAATCGTCGTATAGTATTTGTCAAGATTACATCAGTTTTTTATTATTTAAATGAACTTTTTCTGTTCAACTAATGCCTCTATTGTCATTCATTTAAGGGAACCTTACTGAAATGAAATGACTGCCACTTGCATTTTACTATTTCTTTAGATCATTTATTAACCCCATTTACTAAATCATTCAATGTAGTAAAATTTTACCGATGGTTATTTATTAATCATAGAAAAAAAGAAAGACACTCAAGAAAAACACCAGACACTCAAGAAAAACACCAGATATTGTGTGCTAAAGTTTATAGTAAAAAGAAAAAGATTAGTGACAGGCCTTATATAGTGATATGACAAAAAACTTTCTAATCATACGTCGCCCATTTAAAACTGTAAACTGTAAGGATTTTTAATCAAACATATGGGCTTATATGTGTATAATTGTCTATAAAAGCTATCATATAAAGTTGATCCCAATTAATTAAAGTGGTCTAATATGGTTATTATATTTTGTGCTTTAAGTATGCATTTCAAGTGTGGGCTTTATACGTGTAGAGGTTGGGTTTGTAATTTCTAGTCTTATGATGGGCTAAACTAGAAATTAGATTAGGTTTTAGCCTAATAAAAGTGGTTATGGTCCCCAAATTAGATGTACGCATCATTATTTTCTAATATCCCATCATCGGAGAGAAAACAGAGACTTAAAGGAAAAGTCTAGAGAAAAGGCTACGTTCTAATTTGGAACACACAACCACAAAACTCCAGTGTAGATTTTACAATAGATTCAGGTATGCTTCTATTTTTATTAATTCTTGATGATTTGATAGGAACTAATCCTGCCTTTAAGGGGATTAAGAAAATCCAACAAGTGGTATCAGAGACTTGTTCATAATTGGGTCACTGAGAATGGTTTTCTTTTTGTCTTTCGTTATCTTGAAATCGTTTCTATAGATGGATTTGATTGGCTTTATAGGTCTTGCTAATAATTTCTTTACGAAATTAAAAGAAAAAGGAAATATACGATGACGGTAAGCAGTTTTAGAAAGTTGGTTTTCAAAAGCTTTTAATCTTTACCCAATAATGGTCTGTCATTTGTTTCTGAATAAAAGCCATGACCTTTTTTGCTTTAATAAAGACTTAGGCCTTTGGATAAAGAGAAGAATCACCTTTAATCTCTTTCAAGTACGTTTCATGGCTTTCAATAATGTTTATGTTGTCTTTTACAAATAAGATTTGGTCTAAGCTTTGACCATTGGATAATAACTAAAAACTACTTTATTTGGATTTACAATTTAACCATTGTATAAAGGTAACAATGACTTCTATTTGGTGTTGTTGTTTATCCATGGGCTATCAACGATAAAATAGAAGTTTTTAAAGCGTTTATATGCTGCGTGATTCAAGATTCAAATACAGACAAAAAACAACCCTTTAGAAAGTTTTAATTACATCCTTGTTAGTATGCATGTTACGGATTAATATTATGAGGGATGAGTTTTGCGGTTCAAAATTTTTAATTTCTGATTTTATTTGTAAAATTTTGACCCAATTCTTGATTTGAGCTGATAGGATTCTCATTGTCATAGCATCAAGAAATTAGAGCAATGACCCTTTCATACAGCTTATGCAAAATTTGGGTATTTTAATTTTAGATTTTGGTAATTTAAATAATTATATAGCATTTGAAATTAAATTAATTGAAGCAACATATTGCCAAAGCAACCTCTCTTATGAAAATTAATTTAATTTAGAATGTTATAAAGTTTTGTGTGTATATCATTCATGCAAATATTGACTGGCCCAAAGGAAAGTTAATATTTGGCCCGAATTGCATATACACTTACATTGGTAAATTTGCGGCAATTATTCAATATAATATGTGAGCATTAAATCAGTCCAAAGAAAGGTTTATTGTTTGACATTTCTTATTGCCAGTGTTTGATCACTACACCAAGGTACCACTTAGAAGTTAGTATTTTTGTCCAAAGATTAAATATTAATATAGTGTTAGGTATCTTATGATGAGGTCTACCATTATCTGTATATGATTAATCTGGCATATTATAATGTTGTTATATGAGTAATTAGATTTTGTTTGTTTTGTTCTCTGTTCAGTTCCTGGTTTTGCTACAAATTTCTTTACTAGTGTTAATTCAATTCCTATACTTAATGGCACCAATTTTAAGTCATGGAAGGAGAATGCTTTGATTGTTTTTAGAGTTATGGACTTGGATCTTGCTTTACGAGTTGATCAACCTGATCCACTTACTGGTGAGAGTACCTCTGATCAAAAAAGGGAGATGGAAAAGTGGGAAACGTCGAATCGTATGAGCTTGATGATTGTGAAACGTGTCATTCTAGAAGCTTTTCGGGGCACTATGTCTAATCAGATTACTACAGCTAAGGGTTTCCGTGAGATTCTTGAGAAAAGATTTGCCAAAAATGAAAAGGCTGAAATAAGTACACTTTTGACAGAACTTATCTCAATAAGGTATGTAGGAAAAGGAAACATAAAAGAGTACATTATGAAAATGTCTCATATTGCTTCAAAATTGAAAGCACTTAAGTCAGAATTATCCAAAGACTTATTAGTGCATCTGGTTTTGATATCTCTTTCAGCACAACACAGTTAATTTAAAGTGAGCTATAACTGTCAAAAAGAGACATGGTCTCTTAATGAGCTTATCATGCATTGTGCCCAATAAGAGGAAAGGTTGAAGTATGATAAGGTAGAAAGTGCTCACTTTGTTCCAACATCTAAGGACAAAAGGAACAAAGAAAAAAAAACTAAGGAAGCTGCGGTTCTAGCAACGCAAAAGAAATAACAAAAGGATGGAAATCCAAAAGTCTGTTTCTTCTATAAAGCTGAAGGTCATGTAAAGAAGCAGTGTGCCAATTATCACGCATGGCGTGCAAAGAAAGGTATGCTTCTTATTTTGGTTTGTTCTGAGGTTAATTTGACTTCGGTACCTAGACACACATGGTAGTTAGATTCTGGTGCAACAACTCACATCAGTGTGTCTATGTAGGGTTGCCTGAGTTATTGGTATTTAATTAGAATTATTTGTAATTCTAATTAAAGTTTAATTAAAATTAGAATTTAATTTCAATTAAATTACTAAAACATCCAAAGCTTATTATACATAGACTTAAGCTCTATGGAGCTAGCACTTCTTGCTTAAGCCTCTCTGTAAGAGTTACAGAGTTCTCTCAACTCATTCTGTGGATACCGTTAGAGGACGAACATTTTTGTGACTACAGTGGTTGAAACGGATCGGTTTCGGGAATGGTTCGAGGTATACGATAAGTTTATTATCAAGCTTCATAATAAGGTAAGAATTAAGTTTCAGCTTTATTATGATTTGTGTTATCATTTTATAGAATTAAAAAGATCTTGGTTTTCGGGAAATCAAAGATTAAAAAAAGTTTCGTAATTACTTCGCTACATTCGGGATCAGATCTTGACCATGTTTACCATCACCCAAAGAAGAGGACGAATATCAACTGGTATAGATCACAAAGACCTGGGCAGTTAGAGTTTGTGGCCACCATTGTTTGACTTTCTAGTAACAATATACAAGTAAAATTAATGACTATGGATCCCTAGCATGCACAGAAAATCTGAATGAACAGTATTTTAATAAAAAAGAGTCAAAAATAAGAGGCAAACTTTTCAATATTTTAAGGATTGTGTAAATAAAAGAAAGGAAAAACAAACTAGAGAAATGGACATTGTACATTGCGTAATTGTAATGGTAACAGACTACTTCGTTGTGTGCAAATTCATTCCAGTATTTGTCATGCTTAACAATATTCAATCTTAGAGAAATCGATAAACTTTCTTGTTTGTGATCATAAAATCATATGTTCAAATTACAAAACTAACCTCTCTGTAAAAATACAAAACGAAGTTGCATATATTATAACCCTCTTTAGACACTCGTAAAGCAGAAGCCTTATACACTAGATAAGTTGACTTCATTTGTCAAGTTCAACACAATTTTAAAGGCAATGATGGTTTTCTTAAGGAAACCGTCCAATTAAGCAACAAAATTGGTTGGTTTTTTTACACATTAAAGAACCAAAATTTTAAAAAATAAATAAATATAACAGAAAAAGTTTGGTACAAGTGATAATTGAAGAAGATGAAAAGATTGAAAAAAGTAAATAACACCAAAAACGTTTCTAATAATTCTTTCTTTATTCTTTATTAGCTTTAAAGCTCATTTCATATATCTTTATTTTTCAATAAATTTATTGTTTTTTTTTTCAAGATTCTTACACAATCTAACTAACAAAATATATTTTTATAATTTAAATTCTTTGTTTATCTCTTTAAATTTTCATTAATTTTTTTGAATTATTATTATTATTAAAAATGTATTACTATTTGTATCCTAAAAATACTAAATCTGTTTAATCTCACTAAAAAATTATTTTTGTCAAAATTTAGTTCATTATTTTCTCTTATACTTTAATTGAAAATTTTTAAATAATTATTGTTATAAACTAATTATTATTTTTATCATTAATTTGTTTAATGAATTGAATTACTAGTTACTATATATAAATAATTTTGCTTAAGATAATTTGAGCATACGCTAAAAAATAATATTTAAACTATACAAAAATTATGTTTAAAGGACGTTGAAAAAAGT
Source organism: Erythroxylum domingense (assembly GCA_025594535.1). Classification (NCBI taxonomy): domain Eukaryota; kingdom Viridiplantae; phylum Streptophyta; class Magnoliopsida; order Malpighiales; family Erythroxylaceae; genus Erythroxylum; species Erythroxylum domingense. The sequence continues at coordinate 7,050 of JANQBM010068263.1, read as the reverse complement.
TATAATAAATTTAAAGTCCTTTCTATTGACTTTCTTTAAACATAATTGAACTTTTATGAATACTTTTTATTTTATTATTATTTTAAATTTTATGTTAGATTCAATCCAAATTTAAATTATTATTTATTATATAATAATAGACATTATTTGTGTGTTTTTTATCTCAATAAAGTATTTTATTTTAAATATATTTTATTTATTTTTATAATTTTTATTTCTTATTTATTATATATTGGTGTTGTAATGGTTAACAACCTTTAAACCTTAAACTTAGTTTTGAGCGATTCAATGCTCGATCTGATTTTTAAAATATTGATTTAATCTTCTTAGAGTGTTCGATTGCTCGGGAAGAGTTGATACGCTGATAAAAAAAAGGGGAGGAATATCAATTGGTATGGAGCACAAAGACTGAACATTAATTGAGAAAGATGAATTTTGCATTTCCCAAAAAGATATGGGTTTAAAGTAGAAATATGAATTTGAATTAAATAATTATTTTAATATATAATTTTAAATATGCAACCAATAATTCTAAGTAAATAACTAACTTTCACATACCTCACCTGAGAAAAGATCGAACATAAAATGAATTAAAAATCTATTGATTATTGATTTCTTAATTATATAAATTTGTATGAATATTTAGTTATTTGTTAATATCCTTATTAAAAACATACGATGTGAAATATTTCATTTTATTAATTTTATAAATATAAATTTAGTTATTTAATATAAAATAATGCTAAAAACTATCTGACTATTAAAAAAAGATTTTCAATAGCAACAAATTTTAAAATATTTATTTATTATATTAAAGATATGTTCTAGTTAATTTTCTTGTCTAACACTTATGTTAACGATGAAATGAAGGTTTTTTATTTAATTTCTTAATAAGATTATGTTCCTTTTAACTTATTTGACATTGAAAACAATATTTTAGTTAATATCATATTCTCATAAAAATCAGAATATAGTTATTTTAAAAATTGTTCCTTAAAAATTTTTTAGACAAAGTTAAATTAGTTTATAGTATTGAAACAACAATAACAACAACATCTACTATGATTCTCACTGAAATGTGAGGTAATAACATATCTAGTTTAATTAACTCATTCTTCAAAATTAGTTGGTTTGGCTGAATCAGCCAACCTAGCCAGCTAATAACCAAACAACTTTTTCATAAAATCAATAAGCTAAAATGGGTCGATCAGCTAAGAAAGAGTTTATCGGCTCTTTACCAAACAAGCTCATAGTCTTATGTCTTCTTATAAGAAACAACCTTGTATTTTGAATTCAACATTAGCATATGCTTGGAGATTTCGTATCTTTGCAAGAAATATAACATTCATTTTTTAGGCTATATGAAAACTATTTTATTTGTTACGAAAATAACCCTATATTAAGTTTTGTGAAATTTTTATACTTAGCACATAACTATCATGTGTCTATTATTTATTTAAATAATTATTAGCTATTAATATTTTATTAAAATTTTAAATATTAAACTTAATTTTCTTTCTTCTCTGTGATCCATTTGCTTCTACTTTGGAAGCCCAACCTAAGACTATCCTCTCGTCTACAGATTTTAAGCCGACACATGACTAGCAGCAAATTCAAATAGTTTTTCAAGCTCAGGCGCACATCTTATGAACTATCGGCTCCAAAAGTTATAACTTGGATTTTGTCAAATAAAAAAGAAACGATATCGTTCCGAAAAAAGAGCGACATTGATAATATAATGTGATAACACATGAAAGAAAGCAAAGATTCATGGCATATTTGGAAAGATAATCACCTTAATAAGCTTAATAAAAGTTATCAGAAAGCCCCAATAGATGGGGTTGATTAAACATTAATCACTCCAGCAGCATTCTTGTATTCTCTTATATTCCTCAGATTGCAATATTGTTCATAATAACACTACAGAACAACATTATCATCGCTTCTCTGCAAGTCCACTACTCATAGCACTCCAAAGACCATAGTTCATAAGAAGATTGGCAATTACCATCCTCCGTTGCTTTACTGCAACTGTTTTAGGTGCTATATAAGCTACTGGGCTCGATGGGGCTCGTTTCCCAATTGTCACCTCATATACATCGATGCTTTTGAGTATAGCCTATTGGTACAGAGAACAAACGGATACTCGGTCTAAACTTATTCTATATTAACTCTCTGCGGTTATTAAAACGTCGTAGTTTTTGCTTAAATTTTAAGCGATTCAGTTACTTAAATATAACTGTCACGCCCATAATATAAGTGTCATGGACGTGGCACAAATCACAAATGTGACATTCCTTGAGTCTTTTTTATTTTTATTTTTATCATTTTAATTTTAATTTTACTAATATTATTATAATAAAAAATTAATTTTAATTTTAATTATGCTATCATTTATTTTATAAAAATGATAAAAAATAAAAATAAAATAATTGGTTTGTGTCACGATAGTGACATTTAAGTCACACCTGTGACACACTTTCTTTTTTATTATTTTAATTTTAATTTTAATTTTTTAAATAAAATTTGTAAGATAAAAAATTTAAAATTTAAAAATTGATGCAAGTCAGTGCTGGGTAACAACATCATAATTTTGGATGACAACACATTGCAGAATTTGGGGCATTTGGAGATATGAAAGAGGATGGTGGTGGTATGGTGTCTGTGTTCTAGTAGTTTTGTGTGATTCATTGATGCGACTTGTTCTTTGTAAAGGTTTTTAACTCTTCTATTATTTCTTTTTGTAGTTCATCATCAGATGGTGATGACTATGGTGATTCATTGAAGGTCTTAACATTTGTAAATACTTGGGTTGTATTATATGTACAATATCAATTACTTCCACGAATGTTGTCAAATGAATGTAAACTTCAGTGTCATTTGCATGAAAAAAAAACTTAGTCCTACTGCTGATTAATTCTTGTTGGAAAACATTTTTCTAGTGATATGAACCTCAACTTTTGGCTTGCTACGCACACTAATAGCAATAGATTTCTTTTACATATAAATGTTGTTTATGCTTATGTTGGTTGAAGGAGGATTAATCCACCTAAAAAACAAGTCACAACTATCTTCTTTGTTATTCTTTTGACTCATTGAAGGCATTGCACATAACACAAATGGCACTATCTTTATTTCGGAGGCAAGTTCATATAATTAATTTCTGTTTCTTTTTGCTAATTTTTTCCCTTCATCAGTTTATGAAGAGTTTTAAGCAATTAAGAGCATTAGATCATGATAGACTGGTAATCCTCTCTAGCAAGGTGGGGGAGAACATGAGGTCTTTGGATCACCAATAGAAAAAGCTATTCTAGTATGGGCATTCAAAGTTTTTTCCATACTGTTTTAAGTTGCTTACTTCTTTAGGGGTAATGCTTAAATTGTTGAAATTCACTTTTCATTGTTTGCAACAGGGAATGAATTTTGACAATATCCTCTCTCAATATACCATTATCCTTGTATTCCTTTTCAACTTATAACAAAAAAGAGAGGCGGTGTGACAATAAAATGGGTATTGTGGTTATACTCACAAAATGCAATGGTGATCTAATAGTAAACAACATCATATTCTGGTTAGGCACAATCATTCTTGCAGTTAATATATCCAAAATCTGACATATAAGTTTATTATATTTGGGATTTGCCTAAATAATCATCTGCAATTGATATAGTTATGACCAGTATATAAAGCATTGCTTTTTCATATTTCAAATGACAATGTGTGCTTAACTCAAAGATTTACCTTGCAGCCTGGCTCTCAAGTGCAATTACATTGCAAATGCGCTGCTGAAATTGTACTAGCCTTGCATGAAAAATACATTGATGCAAATAATAACATAGAACTTATGGATGAAGAAAAGGTTAGTGAGAATGTTTACCTTTTGTGATGGGAGCTATCAGATGTTTCCTTTTATTGAAACTGGCCTTTGGTTACAGTTGTCCTTTTTTAAGAAATCTATAAAAGATATGGTTTTTGTAAGTTTGCGATGCGCAGCTATCGCATATAGGTCTTATGAATGCATAAAATTCTAGTTAGTGAAATTTTTTTCTTGATTGATCGATGTCCACTGTTCAATTTCACAAATGGGTTTCATGATGTTATTCAAGTCAGCAAGGTTCCTATTCTATTGGTTCCACAAACCCTACTCCAATCACTCTAAATTTAAGACAAGGACATTATTTCCTCTATAATACACTGTTGGTCAAACTTATTAACGTCCCAGCATCTGCCCTGACACCTCCTTCATCATTATCATCGCCTGCCCCATCTTAAATCATTAACGACTTACACAGTTGGACCATCCCTACACTTTAGCTAATTTTTGCTTATATTATTATTTTAGCAATACCATTTCGTTTTGATTCTTAAAGTATAGAAAAATAATATTGTTAGTTTTCTTGATATTTTAAGAGGGATATTTGTTCCATATTGACCATCAATAGGTGTGTTTATTTTTTGTTCTTTTTCCCTGTTTATTTCTAATATGAAAATGGAGAAATATGTATCGATTCATCCTCTCCAGAACTCTTTAAAATAAGCCAAAATGTCAAAATTTGACATCATGGCATAAATGTTAAGAGTTATTGAGTTAGGAAGCCCTCAGATTAATAAATTTTGATTATCTTTACTAGACTAAACATTTTAACTTACCAACCAAATTGAACCCAAAATTTGAACTTGCATAAAAACACAGAGGCATGGAATAAATACGTACGCCACCGATTTTGAGATGCGACTTGACTTAATAGGTGATAACATTAGATTATCTGATATAAATATTTGCAATAATTGAGTGGAAATCTATAGTAGTTGAAAATTATTGAGTGGGAGAATCTAGTACAAAAAGATTTGATCACAAGCTAACATAAATTCACCCATATCAAGTTGATGGTTCATTTATAACCTCACATCCTTTAAACTTGAGGAGCTCAAGAAAATAACAGTTTGGGAGGTGATACCTTGGGTTTCTATAAGGGCCTAAATAACCATTTCTATTTGGATATCCAACATCCACTAAGTAATATTTACCTGTAATATGTAATGCATATTAGAGGTGTACAATGAAGAAATGTTTTCAAGGAATGAACTTAAAGTCATGTATACTTAGTAATCATATAAATTACCTTGGGGAGGATTTGGAAATTTTACACAATGTGAATTGAGGGCATTATTGAATATGCCAGCACTATGTGCAGACCCTTCCCAACCAACCAAAAAAAATGTAAATAGCATATCGAAATTGCATACTGCCATTACATTTTGAGTAGGTTGGCCTTTTCGTCCAATGTAAGGCACTTGTAGTGAAGGTGGTAGAGTTGCCTTTACAGGAGTTCCATCGATAACACTAATGCAATTATGAACATATAAGAAAAAAAAGTATGTGCAAAGATGTTAATTCAAAATTTTCAAAATTTTCATAAATATGAACTCTATAAAATTGAAAAGAATTTACCTTAAAGTGAGGCTAGTAGCAAAAGTCATTTTATCTTCAAAAGAATTGTTTTGAATTCTAGATTAGGTGGATTTATGATGTCTATGGCCATGGTGGCTACAATCTTAAACATTTCTAGCACTTACTTCATGTCCAAGTGTATATAAGAACATCCCTAATAACTCCATAGGATTGATATCCCTGATGCCTCTAAATTTATATTTAAGTTGCAGCTCAAGGCATAACATCATAAAAACTCTTTTATCCATCCTAAACATATTCAAACACCTTCGGACATTGCAACCTAGGATTTCATTAATTTTGTTACTTCCAAAATAAGGAAAACCATACGTGGTTCCTTATACATATGTCGATTATACCAATCTATGATCATGTAACTGGCTCCAGTTAAAATTACATCATGCTCAAATTCTTCATCAGAATCACTTTGATATACTATACTTGCAACGATGAATACTGCATATTATAGAATGAAAAACTATGACATACAAAATGACAATATCCATAAGTCATACACATCAAAGAAAAATGACAAAAATAGTGAAAAGTTTGATAATATTAAATAAGTCAGAAGTCTGATATAAGAAAATAAGAAATCCAATAATAAATAAGAAGTGTAATATAAAATTAAAAGTTCTAATGCTATCTATTTATTCAAAGTTCCAATTTCGATAACAAAGAACCACCTAAAAACATCGTGACCCCAAATTAGACATTATAGATAGAAAAGAGCCACTCGATTTCTTCAATTGTTGCCTTTGAAGCCAACCAACTTTAGTAGCAGCATCTGGCAATGCTCTAAAGCACTCTCACTTAGTTTTGCCATCAAAAAGCTCAAGTGCAAAATAATATAAATCACTGCCTCGTTCAATTTCCGTTAAGGCATTTAATTGTGCGTTCACTTTGGCCCAGCTACAACTTGGAGGATTTATTTTCACCATTTTAGATGTTTTTCTGTCTTCAGTACTACTCTTTAAGATCTCACAACAGAATCTATTGAACGAGATACTTGTTTACTATTAAAAACTTTTCGTTTACCCTCTCTTACTTCTTGAAATTAAGATGCAGATCTTTTCTTATTCCTTTATTGGTTACCTTGCAAAGTAGGATGATCCAAATCTAGCTCTTCCAGGTCATTATTATCTTCACTAAAATTGATTAGCCCCTGAAAATTTTGTGATGGTAACAACCCAATAGACGGTGACCATGCACCATCACCTGTGGCAACCACTTCTATAAATAATATGTCTAAATCATATTCAAATTCCAAGACTCGGTTTTGAAATTTTGCTACTTGGGGTACTACCTGCAAAATTTAGTATGTTACCATAGATCAGTAAATTAAATATTATAGTTATAGTAATAAATATATATATTATCTAGTGTACAATGTACCTTCAGCCTTTCCTTCCATCATTTAGGAGATGCAGCAATTGTCTATTTTTCAAGATACCAGCTAAGACTTGTTTCTTTTCCCTTAAGTTCCTTCTATAACTTCCAATTCTTCTTGAGTTCTTACCATTTTGACACGACCCGCCCTTTTTGGGCCGTGTTGGCACTAGGGAATGGGTAGGCTTAATGCCACCAAAACCCGTAG
>JANQBM010068085.1:0-28473 GCA_025594535.1 Erythroxylum domingense | reverse complement strand
TTTTGTTCTTCTTCTCTCATTCACGACAATCTCTCTAGTCTTCTTCCTTTCTTTCTTTTACAAGGAGCTAAAAAGACCTAATTGCCCCTCCTTACAAGACTTAACTTTTAATAACCTAAGTGATCTTCCCAAAAAGTCCTCATATAATCTTGTTCTTTTAATTCTTACTAACACCATATACTTCCTAACTTAATCTTAATTTCTCCTTTTAATCCATCAATCTAAAAAAAAAATTTTCCTACACCTAAAGACATTCTGATTAATTCCTAATCACAACAAATTAATCGAATTAAACCTCAAAATAAGCTGAGCACATCCTTATTAGTAAGAAAAGAATCGGGGTCCAACATATATGAAATCATACTTGTGATCACTAAACGAATTTTTTACCATATATCATGTCTAAATGCTCTTATATGTCCCTAAAGATGCCAAACCATGCTCTGATACCAAAAATTGTAACAACCACTACCATAGGACATATGCTAAAAATTCTTGAGAATATCCGAACATATACCCTATAGGAATGGCATGTCAGAACAATCACAGTCATTCAACATGGCATCATACACATCAGAAGTAATCATAAAACAACTTATCTCACTTCATTACCAAAACATGTTTTACATTGTTATTTCATTACAAACCATTCATATATTTACATTACAAAAACCATCTGAGATCATACTTTAAAAAAAAAAAGATTTTACATCAAATGAAAACTATACAAAGTACTCTATCTAAAATCCTCATATGATAGCTGACCAAAACTTTGAGCCATATTTTGATCCAAAATAGGCAATACTAAACTTCAGATAGCTTGCTCTACTAGCAAGGTCTCCACTCAGTACCTAAAAATCAACATTGCATTTTGATGAGTTTTGCGAACTTAATAAGTGAACCATCATTGTATATATATATATATATATCAATGAATAACATTTAGCTCAATCAAATTAATGCTTCATTCAAAGCTATAACTCATATTCTACAATTTGCATCATAATAAAATAAGCATTTAAAAATACAATCAATTTTTAAGTCATTCCAGAAGTACATTCTGAATGCAAAAAATATAATGTAATCATTTCAGAACATAACACTCATTTATCACAATTCTTCATATCACCATCAAAGTTATAAGCATTTCTCCATATCAATACAACATAATTCAACATTCATTTGCAATCCATACCATGAACACATTTAAAGATACAAATGCAAAAGCAAATGAGACTTATTTAATTTTAACTTTGTTATAACTGAGTGCCTATTTCACTGTCCCATATCTGATGTAGATATTAAGCTCTTTTCAGTATTGTCCCATTTTCATTATGGATACTTGGCTCATTGATCGTTGAGCCTAAGGCTCTATTGTGCATAACTAAGCTTAAAGCTCTTTTCACGTTGGCTACTCCAGTCACAACTCCCTTATGTGAACATGTATCATGTAATGGAGTATAATAGTTCAAATAATATATCATCAATCACTTCTAGTCAACGAGCACATTCAATTTTCACAGTTCATCAGATCTAAGTCTGGCAATCAATAAATAGTTGAGCATTCAATTTCCTTACTCACATTCAAATCACAAACACTCCCAATACAGTCTCGAATATCAAACTCCTCAAACAATCAATTATTCGAAATCAGTAATATCACAATTGTATCAATATCAATTCCATATAGAGGAATTACGTCAAATCAACAAAATTTGAACAGAACACATTACCAATTGAAATCTCATATCTAGGTTACCCACTACACATACAATTCCATTAGAGGCATAAATATTTAAGTTTACACAACTAGGTTAACTCATAGTACGCTCCAGTTAGTTATTGCCTTTACGTACTGGCAATGTCTGGATAGTTTCGGTTGATGTGTGCCTCTAAATCAAACAAGACATACATGTACACATTACTAATTGATCAATCAAACGAATGCTCAAAATTACACATGTATAAGTATCATGTTTAATGCATGCCTAATTAGTTATTCTGGGTATGAAATCTTATTCATAAATCATACTTATACATTCATCATGGTTTAAGCATCATTTAGTTTGCAATTAGGTTTATGCCTTAGTAGACTATATAACTTTCAAGTCATCACTCACACATTTATCACTCTTTTTCCTAAGATTGTACACTCTTGCAATTTCCTAGTTCTCATTCAACCATTCCCAATTAATCACTTACTTGCTTTGAATCACATTACATTCATAGGATCTTTATATCATTATCAACTTATATTTTACACTCACACAATTGGTAATTTATATCTGAAATTTTAATAGGCTATATCTATACATTAACCAAAATTTTCCAGCAACACATACTCATTCATTCACCCAATTCTCATTCATAAATACCCTAAGATCTTTAATGCTCATTCATCCGTACCTTATACACATTTCTCATTTTCTTCAGATCATGTTTGCATTAAAATAACTAATTTATTCATTAAACAAATCAAAATTTCCATATATGAACTCATCCTTATCAAAACAGTCTATTTTTTAAATTTATGACTTCAAATAACTATATAAACTTACCAAGATATCTTCTGGACAAACTGTTTCTTAGTAGCATTATTAAGAGATCAATAATCATTTTTCGTGTTTTATACTTTGACTAATTTGAGCTTTAAAGTCCCTAAAAATTAGGAGATAACATAAGGTTCCTATATAGGAGTCTGTCACAAGAAGTCTTAGCAAAACAAGTATGACTTAAGCTCTAGTCACTATTGTTGGAGTTATGTAAATATAGTGCCCTAGAGAGCAAGTGTATTTACATGTACCTTAATCTTCTTCAATTACAATTTTATAAAGGCAATATTTATTATTAATAAAATAAAAGAATTTGGTTTTAATGAGCATTATATAACTAGTCATAAGGTTCCAATATTCTTTTGTAAGTAATATAAATATACATAGAGATGTATGGGAAACATGTATATTATTAGAATCTAAATTAATGGATTCACAGTTGAATAATCAAGTTAGTTGCTTGATTATGGTTTAGACTGTAGGGTTGCGATTTGTCTCCGTGTAAGTAAAGGAGTTTACTTCAAGGGAATGATGAGTTTCATATCATGATAGTAGTTGACTATCGATAATTGCATTATTAAATGAATCTGGAATCAAGTATGTTTTCAAGAATAAAGTGGGTCGTTACTTTAATCTTAAAACAACAACTTAAGCATTCGCTTGTTATGAACCACAATCTTGATGAGTGGTGAACTAGTATATGTTTCATTATAATTCTTGATATAATCGAAATCGATTTTTACAGAGTATTAATCTAGTTTCTGCATGTTGGAATTATTAATTGAAACAGGTATCAGGGAACATTCACTCAAATAAAGAGTTTATAGCAATATCATCACTTCCAGATGTTTTACGGAGATTCGGTGATTAAACTGGCACCAGTAGTTTGATGGACTAGCTACCCATCAAAACTTAACACCAAGATGAGATCTTGTGTGTTAATCACCATATAAAGTAAAACGGGAGATCTAGAAGAAAAAACCAACATAAGGGCAAAACGGTAATTTTATCCTTTGTTGTGTGGATGGCTATAATAAGGTTCTAAATAGGGTTTGTAATTAGACATAAAATATGTGTTCTCATAATATTTAATAGTTCAAGAGTTCAACTAATTGTCTTTAGTGGAATAACATTTAGTTAAGAAGCTAGAATTAATTCTAATGAGATTAAATTAATTCTAGGCTTATTGAAGCTTTAATTATCAAAGTCCAATAAGATTCCCCACTTGGCTTCAAGGAAGGTTATCAAACTAAGTAAGAAATATAAATGGAGGTTTTAAAAGTCCATAATTGAATGTTGGGCTTGCACTAGTTAATGGTTAATTAGAAGCCCAAATATTCATTTAGAAATGGGTTAGACTTTAGTTTAATGTAATTGATTAGATTAATTATATTACAACAAATTTTTTAAAGAAAGGAGTAGTAATTGTGGTTTTAATGGATTGATTGTGAAGCTGTACATTTGACATTAAATTGCTAAATAAAGATGGTCTTTATTATGGTTTATCATCATTAAATGAAGTTATGAACTTACCAGTAAATGGTTTAATGGTTATCTTTTAATGTTAGTATATATCCTATTAGCATTCATTAGATTAAAGAAGAAAAATGTGCATTGGATGGACTATCTTCCTTCTTCCATCTTCCAAAACTGAAATTGGTAGGCCATATTTAGGTTAATAGTCTTTTCATATGGCCATCGTAAAGATAAATGAGAAGAGTCTCATTTATTGGCTACTTTATGATTGATTAAAGTAAGAAGTGATGCGTTAGATGCTATTCTCTTCTTCCATTCCATGCATAACTGAAATTGAGGGTGTAAGAAGGTGTTTTTGCATGGTTTGACTCTCTCTCTCCTTTCATGCATGAGTGAGCTGAAATTTGTATAAGAAGAGTCTCATTTTTGGTTCATTTCTTCTAAAAAAAATCTCCTCCAAACATTTCTTCTCCTTTCCCACCAAAGGATTTTGTTAACCAAGTTGTCTTGGAAGAACAAGAGCTAAATCAAATTGGTTGAGGATACAACAACAAGCAGAGGATAAATTAAGAAAGAAAAAGATTCAAAAGCAAAAGGCTTTGGATACAAGAAGAAGGAGAGGATAGCGCAACAAGAAATTAAAGTTGTAGCAAAGGAGTCGATAATATCACTATCTTGTTTATGTTTATTATTATCCTTATACCATGTCATGTATAGATTGGCATGATGATTTGGATATATTGCTTCCGTTGTAAATAAGATTTCTAAAATGTTTTGAAATCTACTGGTTCTCCAAATATGGGATGCTTTCTTTTCCTGATCCAACAACTATTTTATCATGCCAATTTCACAGAGGTCACGCTGAGACCTATATATACAACTTTAACTTTTTGTGTTTCTTCAAATTCATGCCCTAAAGATATGTAAAATAGGCCAAAAGAGGAAGATAAAATTGAAACCACAATTTTGACCTACAACTCTAATTTTTAGGTCATTTTTGTATGACCATTATGATTTAGCAAATGAGGTATTTAGGTAACACTTTCTGATAATGAAATGTTCCACAATGTCTAAAATTTCTAACGACATTAAATTCATGCATTTTGGTTACATGTTATAAACAAATGGTTACAGACTATTCTCATAACACAACTATACATAGTTATCAACTTTAGTCTAAATTTTAGGACTCTTAAGGATAAATTTCAAATTCTATTCCTTCTTGACAAATGTAGCCATATGTGTCCAATTTACTCTGCATCAAAATTCATCCAATTTGGATATTCACAGATAAAGTTATAGCCAAAATATAGATGTAAACATTCTAAATAAAATATTCCAGCACACTCCGTCACCAATGTCTTAGTGGGCTCTGGCTTTCCTAAATTCAACTTCTGACTAAATTTGTAGGGCATCTTGTTAATACCAGCTCTTAAATATGCAAATTACCTAGCTATATCCATTCCATTTATACTGTACAGAATGAAGAAATCCTTTAGGTCTTCTTCCTTGTGTGGATTTCCTTCTAATATGTGCTCTTTGACCTCTTTCTTCACCGGCTCCTTTAACATGAGCTTTGTTTGGGGTTGATTTGTTATAACGGTCATCTTGCTTAGCTCAACCTATTTAGAATTCCTCGTTGCTCTACTTGAAGATGACTTCTACTAAGAAAAAGTTTGTGTTTTCATTTGGCCACCTACATTGATGCTGCTTCAACAAAAAGTTTGATGGTTTTTCCATCCCAGATTATCAGTATTAGAGTACAGGTTGTTACCTTACTGCGACTGGCCTAGGTAACTTACTTGTTCGATCCCACTAGTTCCTAATAGAAAACACTCCACTGAGTCATGGTTGTTCTGCCTACACAACTCACATTGCACTTGCATCACCTTCACTGTAGAGGAGGATGCTCCTTGCATGTTGTTCAGCGGCTTCGTAATAGCGAGTCGTGATTTGAACCTGCAAAGCAATAATATAATCAATAGGTATCATACCTTTTTGTTCCTTCTGCCCCTGTCTACTCCTCTCACTCGACCATATGCAGCTATTACTCGCCAACTCCTCTAAAATATCATGAGTTTCTTCCACAGTTTTCCTCATTAATGAACCTCCAGCTGCTGCATCAAGTGTTCCTCTCATGCTATGATTCACTCCATTGTAGAATGTCTGTAGCAAGAACTCTCTTGGAAGGTTGTAATGCGGACAACTTCTCTACAATTCTTTAAATCTATCTTAAAATTCATAGAGAGATTCTCCATCATTTTCCTGGAAATTTGTAATCTCCTTGATAATCCTTGTCATCTTCGTCAATGGGAAATACTTCACAAGGAATGCTTGGGTAAGTTGCTCTCAAGTCGTAATATAGCCTGAATATAGCAAATTGTACCATGCTTTAGCCCAATCTTTCAATGTGAATGAAAACAACCTCAGCTTCACCGTATCGTCGAACATTCTATTGAATCAAAAAGTGTCGCAGATCTTCAAACAATTTATGATGTAGGCATTCAGATCCTTGTTGGATAGCCCGTAGAATTGCTCACTATTTTGTAGAATGTTGAGGAGCGCCAGCTTTATCTCGAAATTCTTCTCTTGAACCACCGGTCTCACCACTCCTTAAGGATTAAATCCTGGCCTCATGAAATCCATCAGTGTCCTTTGCGGTTGTCCTTACTCTCCTTCTTCAGTTATATCTTATAGTGAAAAAATTAGACGCTTTCCCCTTCTTAATTCTCTTTCGTGTCTCCTGATGTTTGGAAACTCTCCTTCACTAACTTCTTTCGTTCTTTACGTGCTCGTTGTGTTCATGCACCTACAATTACAAAAGAAAAAGTATCAAAATTCTTAAATCAAAGTAATCTAGATTAAACAAGATGCTAAACTATCAATCGTTGGCAACTGCGCCCAAAACTTATTAAGTGTAATGATGTAACATAAACTACTCATTTTATACTTAAAAACTGCAAGTGTACGGACTGTGACTTGCAGTTAAAAAACAGATATCGATCCTACAGGGATTGATGCCCAGACACCACTTAATTCAGATCAAACTTTGTTTAAGAAATGAAATTGTTTAATAAAAATAATCTGGAAAATTAGATTAAAATTCAAAGACTAATAATGAACACTGAATAATGACAAATTTCAAAAAAACCAGAATTTAAGAATTTAAAGACTAGAGATTACTTTTTCCCTATTTTGTCTCCCTCATATTTTATTAATTGAATTGTATATCACCTAAGATTTCTGAATGTATTAACTACCCTCTCTTAAGGTTTAATTAATTGCACTTAATCAAATTAAAAGGAATCAATTGAATGATCTCTCAACCTACCCATTGACTCCACCAATTCAACTAGTTATTAAACTATCCTATAGGTGATCAATTGAATTCACCTAGATCTCTCTTCTAACTAATCAACTAATGTGATGATTGAAAGCCTATAGGTTGCCAACTCTTGTTATACAATCCTACATAAATAACCCTACTCACTTTCTCCATTTTTTGTAAGATAACAAATAAAATCAATAATCGTTAAAGACATTGTCATTAAATTTAATAAAATAAGAGTTTTAACAAAATAGTTCAAAAACAATCCCTAAAACTAAATCATCCACTCATGGTCTCCATAACATCATCAACACATAAATTTTCCATTTTACAAAGATTAGAAGAAAGAAAAAACATAGAAACTTGAATAAAAGAAACTTCTTCTCTTCTTTCCCAAAATCTAGAATTTTGGATGTTAATGTTCTATTTTCCCTAATCTTGATGATAACCCTTAACTTTAATCCTTCCTCAAGGCTGAAAACTTGTGTTCTTCACTCAAGGAGGCTCTTTCTATAGAAGGGTTTTGACTTCTTTTATCATGGAGGCTTAATTCCCCTTTTAATAGTCCAGAAATCCTAAGTTTAATGATGGCCTGCAAAATGACTTAGATTATAATTCCCACGATTATGGGAATTGGCAATAGATAGTCTCCTATTTTATTTCTAACTCAATTTCCAAGTTGCTCAATCTTCCTTCCTACATAAAAATAGTCAATTCTTACCCTAAATTATCTTCAAACATAAAAGAACAGCAATGGAAATCAAACTAAACGAAATCATACAAAATAAATCCTAAACTACGACAATAATCATCAATTATGCAAGAAACACATATCAATTACTTAGAAAAATATAGACTAATGCACAACTATCAGGAACCATTAGTTATGAAGAATGCAACAACTATATTTCACAACTCAATTCATGCTCTCATACCATAAATCACATGAAACATAACCAACTAGAAGGAATCACTCATACAATTTATGGCAACCATACATTGAAACTATAAGAGTGAACCTTCCAAGCCAATATCTACCTCATATTCAACATACTCAAATAACACGTTCATTACAACTCTAGGAAGATGCATTAAGTATGAATAACTTTCGAAACTCATATGCACTTCCTCCTTGATAAATTTATTCAAACTTTTTTTTATTCTTTTTCTTTTTTTATTCTTTTTCTTTTCTTTTTTTTATAAAAATTTAAATAAACTTTATGAATATGGGAATTTCAATGATAAGGCATAAAATAAAATCTCATCATTATAACCAACCCGCACATATGCATAGCCCCACACTTATACTTTTGTATATCCACAAACTCAATAATTAACAAATGTTCCACTAACTTTAAGGCTTGGGAAGGACATTTGGTTAGTTGAAGCATGTAATGTGGCTAATACATAAAGAAAAGACAAGTAAAGCTCAAGGGGGCTTATCAAAAAGGAAAATCATATAATTGGTAGGCTATTTGGCTAATGTAGGTTGGAAAAGCAAAGAATACCTAATCATATCCATGTTAGTGCATGTCATAAAAAATGTGGTCTCAAATATAAATTTAAGGAAAAATCAGGATGTATATGTCATGAAAAAATGAGGTCTTGAATAGAAATTCAAGGCAAAATCTGGACGTACATGTCATGAAGGTCACATATTATCAAAAGACAATGAGACTGATATGAATGTGTTAGTCAAATAAGGCTCAAAATCTCACCGACTTTATCTACCACTAGTCATTACTCTTCTAAAGATAGTACACATGGACCAATCATGAGAGTAAAAGTACATGCTAAAGTTGTATGAAATTCTCTAGTCAATTCACACTCTAATCATGAATATATAGTCCTAGAATCAACAGAAAAGAGAAAATTTTGTTTTGATATTTTATTCTTTCTCTCATTTTGATTAAAAACTTAAACAAGTAAAACAAATAAATTCAAAAGCACACATGCATATAAAAAGTAATACGGGTAAAGAAAAGAAATTTACTTCCCTTGGGTTGTCTCTTAATAAGCATAGGGTCATTGGCTCAACACTATGTTTCCTCCTCATGTGACAAAATTGTGATCTTTAGGTGTCACATGTGCCTCCTCCATATAAGATTCTTCAAGATAGGGTATCAGTTGATGATTCTTCACATCCAACATCTTCCTAATCCTCTGACTTTTAATCTTGACTCAGTCCATGTAGTCTGGAAAGATCTCAAATTTCTCTTCGTATTTTTCTTCCTCATTTAATTCCTCCAATTTGCTATGTAAAGGTGGAAGAGTTAGTCTAAAAAATAATCATGAACTTAGTACTCACCTCTGAGCTAAATGATGCATCATATTTTGCTTCTAGCTCCTCCTCAAATTCTTCAACGCAAGCAATTCCTTGACTATTGCTCTCAAAATTCTTAAGCTCCTCATCACTTTGTAACATTTATGCACTTACACCTATAGGGTATGCCTCGGGTTGATATAGCATTTGATCCTCACTGTCATTTCACCCATTTGGCTTAACAAGTTCTGGTTTCTAGACGTTATATGCCTCATTTCCTGCTGGAACTATTGGGTATTATATTGAACTTGCTGCATACTCTCTCGAAGTTGTTGTATACCCTGTTTAAATTGGAGATAGTTAGCAATCACAACTTTCATTAGTTCTTCCAAAGATGTACTTAAGTTTTGACAAAACGCTTCTGGTCCACACGAAAAGTTGTGTACATTCTCTCATAATTGTGTACATCAATTATGTTGAATACAAAAACAAGTTTCACAACTCAAACTCGAGCTCTCATACACAATCCACATTTACACATAATTGTGTACATCAACTATAATGAATGCGAAAACAAGTTTAACAACTGAAACGCAAGCACTCATACACAAACCACATGAAGTATATATCAATCTGAAGAGATCACTCATATAATTGATGAAAACATATTGAAACCATAAAAAGTGACCCTTCCAAGCCAGCATCTACCTCATATTTAATATACTCAAGTAACCTATTCAATAAAACTTTAAGAGGATGCATTAAATATTAGTAACCTTGCAAATTGTAAATAAATATAGAAATACACATATAAATAAAAAGTAATATAGAATGTAAAGAAAAGAAATTTACTTCCCTTGGGTAGCCTCCTAAAAAGCATCTTTATTTAGGGTCACTGGCTTGACTCCTTTTTCTCTTTATGTAACAAAATTGTGATCTTCAGGTATTACAGTTAGCGTTACTTCCATCCGAGGTTGTTTCGGATAGATCCTTAGTTGATCATCATTCCCATTTAAAGTCCTCCTTATCTTTAGACTTTTGGTCTCTACTGAGTCCATACTTTCTTAAAAGATCTTGAACGTCTCTTCTCCTTTTTCTTCCTCGTTTAATTCCTCTAACTTGCTAGGTAAAAGTAAAGATTCATTCTCAACAATAAAATGGAACACAGTATTTACCTCCGAGCTAAAAGATATGTCTTTTTTTGCTTCGAGCTCCTCCTCTACTTCTTCCACATAAGCAATTCCTTGAGTAGTCATCTCAAGTTCCTCATCACTTTGTTTGGATTTTGCACTAACATCCATTGGTTACTCCTCAGGTTAGCGTGATTGCTCCTCTTTCATTTGTGATTTAAGGTAGTCGATTCTTGCTACCATCTCACTCATTTGGCTTGCTAGGTTCTGGAATCTAAAACTTGCTACCTGTCAAAACTGCTATAACTACTATTGTACATCCTGCTAAAATTGCAAAGTGTTAGTATTCATAATATTAATTAGTTCTTCTAGAGATGTACCTAAATGTTATTAGTTCTCCACATTTTGGACGCTAGACCTTGTATCATGCCAACATTGCCTTTCATCCTGCTGAAGTTGCAAAATGTTAGCATTGACTAATTCTTTCAAGGATGCATCTGAGTTTCGCTGACTTTCCTAATTTTGGAAATTATACCAAAATTACTTTTCATCCTGTTGGAATTGTTGGATCTCCTATTAAGTCTACTGTACTCTCTTGAAGTTGTTGTATACCTTGTTGAAATTGAAGATTGTTAGCATTATATGTTTTCATATGGTCATCCAGAGGTGTACCTAAGCTGTAATGAGAAACTTATGGTATATACGGGAATTGTTGTGAGTCCTACAAACTATCATGGAAGTAATTCTGATGATTATCTCATCCATAACAAAAGTTAGGTTGATCAGTCCAAACATTGTTATAGGATTGAGAATATGAGTTATAAAAAAAATTATTTCCACCCATATCCAAAAAAATTTAATCATAAACATGAAACAAAAAAATGAAAAGATCATGAAATATTTAAAAAGAAACCAATTACTAAAAAAATATGCAAAACACTAATTAAAATCACAAACAAAAACTAAAACAACGCATTCATTAGCAACGATGCCAAAATTGATAGTAAGTCATAACGCTAGTCAAAATAAAATAATTGGACTTACTATTATAGCAGTGCTAAGTCTAGGTCGATCTCACAGAGAGTGTGTGTAAAGTTTCCAAAATGAAAGCAACTAGTGTTTAGGTTTAACGGGTGTTTTTGGATTTTGGAAATAAGAAAATAGAATTAAACTAGACTAATAAAAAAGTTAAAGAAAACATGCAAAAAATGATAAAAGTAGGGAATTCGGTAAGGACTCAATTCTCTGGTTCAATCTCGATCTACAACCTAATTAAACATATTTTATTGATTTTTTGTTCTCTAAACTCTCCTAGTAACTATTAATCGTGGGTTAATAATTAACCCGAGTTTTCTCTTAGTTGTTGTTTAATCAAGATACAATCGTTAATTAAACCTAACCATCAAATAAACTAGGATACGATCTCTAGATTTAATTAAGCAGTAGCATTACAAATTAGGAAAATGGATTAGTTAAGGCAATAACCACATACGATGCATCATTTAACTTAGGTTACATTATCCCTAATGATTACGGTGTAAAGTAGCGTTACAATGAATTTTAACATAGCAATTACAAATTATATCGAAATTCTAGCAATGGGTATAAACGTTTCAATGAATCCATTAAAATCATCTTTTCACAATTCACAATGGATTCATACTCAAATAACTAAAAAATAATGATAATATAATAATTCATACACAAAACCCAAATCCATATACCTATGATAACACAATCAATTTAATACGAGAGAAAGAAACAACAAAAATATGAAAGGAATGCTTAACCTGGGTTGTCGGCGTCGATGTCACTTCCGAACCAGCGTTGGGATGTCTAGTCCTCCATAGGTCTCTCAACAAAATGTTTCAACCTCCATGAAAATTTTCCCAGTCGAAGACCACCTTCAGCTCTTACTTCTTACCTATATTATTTTTCTTCCGCCAAAAGCTATCCCCCTCTACTGTTCTGTCATCAATTATTTTAAAACCCTCCTTTTAGCATGAATGACAACATTTATGTTAAATGCAAGCGCTATCTGTGTTTGTGTTAAATACAAACCATTGCATGCATTTGCATTAAACACAAACCGTGTTGCATTTTGTCTAAGTGATACTGCACGTTTTATTTATTCCTTCCAGCTGCTGTATGCGTTGTCGTTTTTGTTGGGTGTGTGGTGTTGTGTGCAATGTCGTTTTGGTGCATGCTTCCACGTCTCTTACATATTGTTTCATGCTTTCCTACTTGCTACTCTCCTTTTTTTTACCAACCATTGAATTCACGTGCATAAGGCTGTCTTGTCTCATACCTTAATCTTTTTTGTATTTTCAACATGTATCTCCTTTCTTGGCATTTTCTTATCTTCTTCTTGCTCCATGAAGAAAGTGAGTATTAGCCTTCAAAAAATGGTCCAACTATCATGCTTTCAACCCACTTTAATTTCTTTATTTCCAAATTGTCTAAAATCATAAATAAGTTAAAGTGAGTATCTTAAGCATTTTCGTATCATTAATCGCTAAGTATAAATGATTAAATGTATCAAAAATTAAACACATATCGAATGCAGACATTTTTTGCATTTCCTTTAGTGTGGATTATGTTGGCATGCTTTCTCCTCATCTGCTGTGTTGCGTTTTCTCCTTGTTGCTTACCCATATGTTGTCGTTTTGCTCCATTTGTTTCCATTTAATGCACATCATTTTGACGTGTCTTTGCTCCCCATCTGTTGCTGTGTTTTTTCCCAACGTGCATATGTGCATGAAACACACATATTGCTTGCATATTGGTCCTTTTTTTTTTTCTTCATCTACTCCATGAATATAAGTGAAAATTAATCTTTAGAAAATGGCAAAAATGTAGAACTTTTGACTTACTTTAACTTCTTTGGTTTCGAATTGTGCCTAAAATCACATATAGTCAAAGTGAGTATCTTCAGTAATGTCATGTCAATGATTGCTAGGTGTTATGGAATAATTTCATAATCAATTAAACATATATCAATTTCCCCTACACTTATCTTTTGGCCATCCTCAAGCAAAACAATAAAATTAAGCTCATAGAACCAAAACATTGACTCATTTCCCATATGTTCCAAGAATACATAATAATAAATAAAGATGAATGACTTTCAAAAATCATAACAAGAATTTAACATTCCAAGCTTTTACTCATGATCAATCAACATTCATCGTCTTCAAAAACTAAGCAATCTAATAGTAGACTCAGAAACTTGTCTAACTAAAATATATTTACGGGTACACTAAACACCATTCATGATCATTACAATCCACAACTTTGCATATCATTTCATTTCTCTACCACTAAAATTCATATGCAAAATCATGAATCAAAGGACTTTTCATGGTTGTAATATGGTTAAAGCTAGTAAAACAAAGCAACACTCAGTGTGACATCAAGTGCACAAGTTAACACTGATTAAAAATTGGGTACCGTCAACTATGATGAATGCAACATTTATATTTCACAACCCAATTGAACTCTCATACACAAACCACATGAAGCACATACCAATTTGAAGGAATCACTCATACAATTGATGCAATAAATTGAAAGAAAAAATGTTAACCTTCTATGCCAACATCTACCTAATATTCAACATATGTAAATAACACATTCATTACAACTTTAAGAGGGTGCATTAATCATAAACAACTTTTCAATTGATACATTTATTTAAACTTTTTTTCCTTTTTTCTTTTATCTTTTCTTTTTCCTTTTCTTTTCTCATTTCTTTCTTTCTTTTCCTTTCTTTTCATTTCTCTTATAAAAATTAAAATAAACTACAACAAGATGGGAATTTCAATAATAAGATATAAAATAACATCCTAACATTATAACCAAGCCACACATATGCATACCTCCACACTTAGAATTTAGTACTTCCACAAACTCAAAAATCAACAAATATTCCATTAGCTTCAAGGCTTGGAAAGACATTTGGTTACGTTATCCACAGTCACCAAAACCTAAGACAAGAGGTGTAGTACTAATAAATGATACTTTAAGAGTTCCCAGGGCTAGGATACCACATTCAGAGTAGCTAAAGATAGCAATGTTGGAAGGATGGGTAGTTTAGCGTTTGGGTACTCAAAAGATTCTATGATGACAGTAGGCAGAGCTTGTCGAGTGAGTAAGATGGCTCGTAGCTTCTATTGAGAGGTTAAGTAGGATCTAGATCATAATTAGATGGATGAGAGAGCTATTGTTATTAATGACATGCCATCAAGGCATTGGTTTTCAGCCTCCATCATCTAACGAGTGTACTTCCTCATTAACTCCTCCACCTTCTTAGGATCATCAACTTGAGGATACTCCATCGTTGGACTAGCCTCAGCTATACCATGAGGAGGATGCTTAATTTTGTTTATCTTCTTTTTATCTTTAATTTTATATTCTTCTTATTTTCTTTCTTTTTGTCTAACATTTACATTGATATTATTTCATTTTTCTTAGTTATTTGTGTTGTTTTTATTTTATTTTATTATTTTATCCCTTTTTTTTATATTTTGTAAGAATGTTAGTATCTAAAATTGGATGGATCATCCAAAAATCAGAATTAAAAAATCTTATTACTCAAGGAAGAACTAACTCAACTTTCTCATATATAATACATGCTTATATTGTGTACACTAAGGGTTAATGTATGATTTTAAGTGTGGGGAAGGAGTTAATGATTTTAATTTTCTTAAGCTTATTATAATATTTTTTATTAGATTTTATTAATTGATATCTTGAATTAATTAAAATCTATCCATCAATACTTTATTTCATTATTGAATGTTGATTTAAATTAGCATGCAAAAGGATTATAGTTAGAATAAGATTACAATTGTAAGTCATATTCTTAGTGATGA
The DNA here is from genome assembly GCA_025594535.1 of Erythroxylum domingense. Classification (NCBI taxonomy): domain Eukaryota; kingdom Viridiplantae; phylum Streptophyta; class Magnoliopsida; order Malpighiales; family Erythroxylaceae; genus Erythroxylum; species Erythroxylum domingense. The sequence goes on along the minus strand of JANQBM010068085.1, from coordinate 12,850 downwards.
AGTGCGTCATAACACTACTCAAAATAACTAGATCTACAACTATAGTTGTAGTAAGTCTAGGTCGATCCCACAGAGAGTGTATATAAAGCTTTTAAAATGAAAATAATTGGTGCTTAGGTTATGGGGGCTTTGGTTTTAGTTTTCAAACAAGGTAACAAAATGAAACTAAACTAACAAAAGCAAATTAAATCAAACAACCTAAAATTAATGAAAATGATCAATTTGTCAAGGACTCATTCATCTATTCAATCTCGACCTACACGCGGTTGAACATATTTTATTGAATTGTTGTTTTTATAACTCTCTTATAAACTATTAATTGTAGGTTAATAATAAGCTCTATTAACCTTAGTTTTCCCTTAGGCCATGTTTAATTAAGAAGAGCTCATTAATTAAACCTAGTTATCGATCAACTTAAAACAAGCTCTCTAGATTTAATTGGACAACTGCATTATGAATTAGGAAAATAGATTAGTAAAGGAAACAACCGCACAAGGTCAGATCATTTAACCTAGCTTATGTTATCCCTAATTATTTGGAACCATTAGTTGTCACAAACGAATTTTAACATAACAATTACAGATTATATTAAAGATTCTAGCAATGGGTTCTTACATAAAAACAATCAAATAGAACATTCAATCATTCTTACCTAACACCCAAACATTAAGCAAAGGATAACATAAACAATCCCTAAGAGAAAGAACAAAAAACAATGAGAGAAATGCTTGACCGGGTTCTTCGAAGTCGATTTCACCTTCGAACTGGCATCGGGAATCTAGCCCACCATGTGTTTCCAAAAGAATGGAGATTTTCCCCTTTTGTTCTTCAAAATTGAAACTTTTCACTCTTAGAACAAAAATCCCAAACAAAACATAAAGTTTCTGCCGTCAAAACAATGCTGTTATACTAAAAAGTATAGTTTTCGGGTGAGCTTTCCACATGTCATGGGCGTGACTTGGTATAAGAATCACGCTCATGACACATTTTTCATAGGTATGACAACACTCTCACTCCTATGAAAAATTTTTCATGGGCATGAGAGCACTCTTATGGTAATGACTTATTTGTCATGGTCGTGAGATATTTCTCCAGCCATGACTTATGTTATTCTTCATTCGTTATGGCACCTTCTTTTCTCCTCTTACTCTAATCCTTCTTCTACTTATACTATAAAACCAAGTGAATATTAATCTCAAGAAGACGACTCAAATATTGTGTTTTTGACTCACTTTAGCTCATTCACTTTTGAATTGTACCTAAAGTCAAATGTGAACTAAAATAAATATCTTAAGCATTTTCATATCATTAATCACTAAGTATTATAGAATAAATGTATAGTCAATTAAGCACATATCAATTTCTCCCACACTTAGCTTTTGGCTGTTCTCAAGCAAAACATCAAAATCAAAGTCACAGACCCAAAAACATTTATTCATTTCCCATATTTCCTAAGAATACATAATTATAAGTAAAGAGAAACAACTTTCAAAACCATAGCAAGATCTCAACATTCGATGCTTCTACTCATGATCATTCAACATTCATCACCCTTAAAAACTAAGCAATCTAGAGGTAGACTTGAACAAAATGTGTTTAAATGTGATAAATACATAGGTACACTCAAACACCATTTATGATCATTACATTTCACAAGTTTGCGTATTATTTCATTTCTCCAACATTAAGAGTCACGTGCAAAATCATGAATCAAAGAACTTTTCTAAGATTATAATGTGGGAAAAGGTAAAGTGAGATGTATTTTGGGTAATGTAGCATAAAAGCCATCAAACCTAGTGAAGAAAAAGTAACACTCAATTAAACATCAAGCTCACATGCTAACATTCATTCAAAACTGGGTACCAATAGCTATGATGAATGTAACAATTATATTTCACAGATCAAATTCAAGCTCTCACACTATAAACCACATAAAGCATAACCAATTAAAATGAATTACTTGTAAAAATCGATGATATCAGTACATTGAAACTATAAGGAGTGATCTTTCAAAGCAACATCTGCCTCATATATATTATAAGAAAATCACCCATTCAATACAACTTTAGGAGGAGAAATAACCATGAATAACTTTTCAAAACAAATGTATTTCCTCCTTGATATTTTTATTAAAACATTTTTTCTTTCTTTTTCTTTTTTCTTTTATCAAAATAAATGTATTTCTTTTTTCTTTTATTAAAACATGGTAATTTTATTGATAAGACATAAAATATCATCCTAACAATTATAACCATTGCTCACATATGCACATCCCCACAACTTTTGTAGATCCATAATCATCAACAATTAACAAATGCTACACTAGCTTTATGGCTTAGGTTAGACATTTAGTTAATTTTAATAGCATGTAATGTGGTTAATATAAAAAGAAAGGCTAAGAAAGTTTAAAGGGGGCTTAACAATAAGAAAATTCACACCAAGGGGTAAGTTATTTGGCTAATATAGTTTGTACAAAGAAATAATGCATATATCATTTTCATGTTAATACATATGATAAAAAATGCGGTCTCAAATAGAAATTTAAGGCAAATTTTCGATTTACATATTATGAAGGTCATACATAAACAAAAGACAATAAGATTGGTATGGATGTGTGAGTCCAATAAGGCTTAAAATCTCACTAACTTTTATTTGCCACTAGTCACTACTCTTTTAAAGATAATGTATATTGAAAATCCTAATATTTAAAAGTACATGTTAAAGTTGCCATGGATTTTTCTACTCAATTCACTCTCTAATCATGACTATATAATCCCATAAGCAATATAAAAAATAAGAAAATGTTTTTGTTTTGTTTTATTCTCTCTCTCATTGTGATTGAAAACTTAAAAAAACATAAAATAAAAACACATATGCATATAAAAAAAGTGTGAAAATGTAAAGAAAAGAAATGTACTTCCCTTGGGAAACGCCTTTGTTTATTGTCGCTAACTCAACTCTTTGTTTTCCTTATGACATGACAAAATTATGATCATCGGGTGTCATATGCACTTCCTCCTCTTGAGGTTCTTCATGATAGGATCTAAGTTAAGGAACATTTACCTCCAGCATCTTCCTTATCTTCAAATTCTTAATCTCTAGTAAGTCCATGCACTCTAGAAGGATCTCGAATGTCTCTTTAGCTTTTTATTCTTCATTTAATTTCTCTAACCTGTTAGGTAAAGGTAAAGAGTAAGTCCTAACAATAGTTAGGAACTCGGTATTTACCTTCGAGCTAAAAGATATATGCTTTTCTGCTTCGAGCTCCTTCTCCACTTCCTCGACACAAGCAATTCCATTAATAGTATTCTCAAAATTCTCACGCTCATATTCACTCAGTAAGGCCTTTACACTACTGTCCCTTGGGTATATCTCAATTTGAGATAGTCATGCCTCTTTGCTTTATGAAGCTAGGTGGTTGATAGTTTCTGCCAGCTGACCCACCTGACTTGCCAAGTTATGGAGTCTAGATATTGTATCTTAATGGAATTGTATAATATCCTCATGAAACTGCTATAATTGCAAAGTATTAACAGCAACATCATTAACTGATTCTTCTAGGTATTAACAGCAACATCATTAACTGATTCTTCTAAAAATGTACCTTTGTTTTGCTATCACTCCAAATCTTGGAAGTTAGACTAAAATTTTCTTTCTTCCTACTAAAATTTTAAAGTGTTAGCAGCGACATCATTAACTAGTTATTCTATAAATGGACCTGAGTCATAATAAGAAGCTTCTGGTCTATATGGTAATTGTTGTGCATCTTGTAAACTATAATGGAAGTAATTCTGTTAGTTATCCCGTCCACACCTAAAGTTAGCATGATCATTCCAATTTGAGTTATAGGAATGGGAATATGAGTTATAAAAAAAATTACTTCTGTCCATGTAATTTTTTTAATAATTTTTTTCAACACAAAAACTAAATAAAAAGTGAAAAGATAAAAAAATGACTAAAAAGAAAGTAATTATAAACAAATATGTACAAAACACTAATTAAAATCAAGAACAAATCCTAAAATAGTACACTCCCCAACAACGACACCAAAATTGACATAACGCATCATAACACTGCTTAAAATAACTGGACCTACAACTATAATAGTGGTAAGTCTAGGTTGATCCCACAAAGGGAGTGTGTAAAGCTTTTGAAATGAAAATAATTGGTGTTTAGGATATAGGGGGTTTGGTTTTAGTTTTCAAGAAAAATAATAAAATGAAACTAAACTAACAAAAGAAAATTAAATCAAAAAATCTAAAAATGATGAAAGTGATGAATTCGTTAAGGACCCGATCATCATTTTAATCTCGACCTACACACGGTCTAACATATTTCATTGAATTGTTGTTCTTACACCTCTCGTAGAAACCATTAATCATAAGTTAACAATAAGCTTTATTAACCTCATTTTCTCTTTGGTCATGTTTAATTAAGATGAGCTCGTTAATTAAACCTAGCTATCGAACAACCCATAACAGACAGCTGCATTATGAACTAAGAAAAAAAATTAATCAAGGCAATAACCACACAAGCTCAGGTCATTTAACCTAGGTTATATTATCCCCAAAGATTCAAAACCATTAGTTACCAAAAATGAATTTCAACATAACAATTATAGATTCTATTGAAGATTCAATGTAATGTCGGACCCTTTGAGCCATTTTTTTATCAGTCTATACTTGGAGATACTACTATATATTGATATGTACATGGTTGTATATGAGTTCAAAAATGTATTTGAATCCCTTTGTTATATATTCCAGTGATATATAATGTTATATGCCCTTACATGAACTTAGAGTTCATCGGTAAGCAAAATCTTTGAGATTTTTGACATATAAGCTTCTAAGTGTGTAAAATCGAGTCTATTGGATGGATATGGCCATTGTGGCCAAGTTAAATGTGTTCTAATGCCTTAGAGGTGATTATACATGATTTATAGACTTATTGGACACTTAGAAAGCTTTATTGGAAAAGTTGATGTACATAAGAGCTGATTTGCAAATTGTTAAAAGTTAAGGGATTTAAATGTAATTTTTCAATTCTTGAAGGACCAATATGTAATTTTATAAAGTTAATGGGCTTAATTATAATTTTCAAAAGTATAAGGAACAAAATGAAAATAAAATTTTTGGTCATTCTCAAATTTTGGGCTTAATTGCAAATTTAGGAAAAGTTTGCAGAGTATAAGGGTAATTTCATATAAGATAAGGGCAAAAAGGTAATTTCACCATGTTTGGTAAAAGAAGAGTGAATATTCTAGACCCTTCTTCCTTATGTGGTTGCGCACCCCACCATTAAACATTAAAAAACACTTTTTTAATTAAAAGAAAGGACTTCAAGGAGAAGAGAGGAGGAGAAGAACAAACACTTCGTTTTAATTAAAAGAAAGGACTTTAAGGAGAAGAGAGGAGGAGAAGAACACATTCGACTATCACCCAATTTTCACCAGTTTTTTAATTCTCCAACCCAAAAAAAGGTGTTCTAAGTTAATTTGGGATCAATGAACTCAAATCTATCATTAGATTTGAGAAATTCTCAAAGGATTTTAAGATATCACTAAAGGAAAGTTTAGGTAAATTTTGTCTCATATCTCTCTACATTTTGATTTTGAGTTTGGAGTTAAGATATATTGTTATACATGCTTGAATATGCATGAAACATGGTTTAGATGAATGGAATGAGTCATGGAGAAGTCTCCTTAAGCCAAAATGAAAATGCCCTCTCTTTGGTGAAAGTTTGAGAAATTTTGAATATCTTTTAAAATTCATGGTCTAAATAAATTATATGGTGTTAATTGTGTTTCTATAGTATGAATTGATGATGAAAAAAATGAAGATGTATATTGTGTAAGGCTTGGCCGAAATGATGGGCGAAGAAATGAACTATTGTAATGAGTTGTATAATTATGATGAATATGGCTTTAATGAAGGCAATTGGATTTACTAGAGTGGTGAAATGTGTTGTTGTTTGGAAGTGCTTATTGTATAACAAGATACGAGCATGAATTACTATGATAAAGTCTTAAAAATATGACTTGAAAGTCATGCACATTAGATGTTTGATAAAATGCCTAACTGAACTTGGCTTAGGATTTAAGGATTGTAATCGTGTGCATTGGAAAAAGGCTTTCATTTTTACTTAAAGTAAGCTTGAATTTTTGCTTAGATTGATGAGTAGTGGCCTAATGTGCTTTGATAAAAATGTTCTTAATTATGTTTTGAAATGCGTAAGTATTGGATCAAAAGCATTAAATGCCTTAGAAAATGCAAAAGAAAGCTTATGTGAATAATGAGGGAAGTAATCAGGTGAGAAACTTAATTGCTGAAACCTATAGCTTAAAAATAATGATATTGTGTTTTATACACTTATATGGTGGTGTATAAATATGAGATACATGTTTGAGTAGTAAATACATTGTATATTGTATGTATAAAGGCTAGAGAGCTGTGGATCAAGGAACTCATACTGAGAATCATTAAAGTCAAGGGACTGTATACTTTTTTTTAGGTGAGTTGGGGAAACTATATCTCTCAAATGGGATTAGGACAACCCAAGACATCTATGATGACTTGTATGTGAATTTTCAACCTAGGTAATGAATAGTAGAATTGAATCTCAAATGAACAACTTTGCACTTGGAGTGCAACTAATGACTTTTATTGCATGAAATAATGTTTTGGAACTTACATATATATAACCAAGTCATGTATATTGTGTGCATGTATTCTTTTTTGGCTTAGAGTCATGGCAAGGTTTCATTTTATCGGTTGGACTGATAAATAAAGGCATAATGCCTTACTTGATTTTAGTACTTAATATTTGTATATGATTTTTTTGTGATTGGTGACATAATGATTGGCCATTTGTATGCGAGGCACAACAGATTAAGAGACCTTTGTACCATTAACACTGGTACATAAAATTCAAGTCCTCGTATCGATACCATTCTATGGGACTTGTGAGTGATTTCACACCTAGAGGTCTGGTCACCGATGAGGTCATCACTTAGGGTCATGAAGCTCTTATCTACCGAAGTCTAGACTCACCACAGATAAAATTTGAGCCAATACTAGGAATTGGTGGGTGTGCACACTAGTTTGACCAACTAATGGGGACACACATAACTATTTTGGCCTATTTTGAGATTTGGCTTCCTGACGAGTTTTGGTTTATACAGGTGATGTTTTTCTGCTCTTGTGTATTGGAACTGGAACCTTTGTTCACTGAATGAGTGATTAGTAGGCTAGGTCTACATGGTTTCTAACCAATTTATGTTGAGACATATGCTAGGCCTATATGTTTCTATGTCATGTACGTTCACTTCATAGGTGGTTGTGTGTATGCTAGATGCGTGAAAAAAAACCCATCCTTAGGTTATCTAGACCGTCTTGCTGTGGGTTCTGTTTATGATATATGTTTTTCCTACTCACTGAGTACATAATATACTCACCCCCTCCGTTTTCTAACCATGTAGGTTAATTTGGTGAGCTTAGAGCTTTGAGTGGATCGTGCAGTCCTTTTACATTTTCAGGGCATTATTGCATGTGAGTAGTCTCTGTTTTGTACTTTTGTTCTATAGTGGTTCATGATTATGTAGATATACTTTATGATTGTGTAAATTAACTCTTCACTATCTTGTGGTTTGTAAATGACCTTATTTATTAACTTTTTGTACTGTTATCGAGATTGCTCTGAAGTGGACTTAAAAGTTCAGAAGTTGAGATAACTTTTTAATGTTAATATAAAAGTGCATTTAAAAATTGATTTGCAAGTGTTTTAATTAAGTTTTGGGATTTTCAAAATACAGTTGTTGTGTTGCCTAATTTTTCAAAGGATATTCAGTTAGCCTTGCATAATTAGGTTAAGTGGTATTGTAAGCATCCTTAACACGAGTATGCGGTAGTTGTCATGTGCCTTATGTGATTCTAGGTCGTGACATTTTATCAATGGATTCTTATATAAACCAACCAAATAAAGCATTAAATCATTCTTACACAATACCCAAACATTAATCATAGGATAACATAATCAATCCATAAGAGACAAAACAAAAAACAATGAGAGGAATGCTTAAACTGTTTCTTCGATATTGATTGATAGTTGTGATTTACACTTTGTTTTAAGGTTCAATTTGTTAGGTATTTAGTGTTAATTTGAGTGTTGAGTGTGTGTTTAGGTTTTAATTGTATTAGTTTATATGTTTAAGTGCTTTTATAGGTTAGTATGAGTCTTTGAGCTTAAATGTTATGATTTTGAGCTACCTTGAAGTGTTTGTTAGTGTTTCAAGGTCAATGGCGAAGAATGCGCAAGTTTCGGAGAGCTTCGGGCTAAAACCATGGCCCACGAATAGGCCACGATCATGACAGAAGGATGTGAGCCATCAAGATCTAGGCCACAATCGTGACACTTTGGCTATGATCAGACACGAAAATAGGTGAAAGCGTCAAGTTTTGAGGAAATTTTGGACTATTTCGACCCCGAATGAACCCTAAGGCTTCCAAGGTATTTAAGGAACATAAAGAACCAAGAAAGGAGCTTTTTGCATCAGCCGAATTCTGAAAAACCTAGAGAGCTTATTGAGACATTTAAGGAAGGAATCGAAGGAAGAGAGACATGGAGAAGAAGCCTACATGAAGTAAGAAGCCTACGTGAAGTACTTTCCAGAACAGGAGGTTTCGCACTATTGCTGCCTCCACTAATCCATTCCACTCATATTTTTCACTTTTATTGATGTATAGAATTGTGATAGTCATTAAGAATAGGTTTTAATGAATGTCAATTTTTGTCTATACTCACCTTCTGGATTTTTATCTTTGAGATTAATGAAGTTTGATTTATTGCGTTTTTATTGAGTTTTACGATTCAATTTCTGTTTTTAATAATTCGGTAATAAAATAAGAGGGTGTGCCGACTGAAAGTCATCAAATTGGGCTAACGACAGTTATATAGTTTGATAAATTAAGAATTGAATCAAATCGTGTAATGAGAGATCGTGCATAGGTTTTTGTTAGGTTATTGGACAATTTCAGAACTAATTTAGGCTTTGGGTTAATTGGGAATCGAGAGATTACAATTCTATAATCTAAATTAAGGTTTATAAATTAGGGTTAAAGATTATAACTTGAGAGAGAGTAATCCTCCATAGAACCGTCTAGACCCGATAATTTAGTGATTCCATAATCAATTAGGTTTTCATTAAGGTCAGATTAAAACTCCTTTCTCTCAATTGGTAGTTTCTAGGTTGATTCTTGATTGGGTTGTACAAATTGCTATCTTGTTTATAATTTTTTAATTTAATTCTCAAAATTGATTATTGATTGATTAATTTTTTGCTTAGCTGTTTATTTCAGTTATTTGTGAATTTGAGTTAAGCCTTAAATTTTAGGATTAAATTTTTTATTTCAGTTATTTGTGAATTTGAGTTAAGCCTTAGATTTTAGGATTAAATTACCCCTCCTCGTGGGATCGATACCTTAGGTATTACACGAACGACCTATGTGCTTGCGGTATTATTGAGGTTAAAAATATTAAAACTTATCATGTATAAACTTGCGATCAAGTTTTTGGTGTCGTTATTAGGGAGTCGATAGTTTAGTTCTGTAGTTTAAGGCGTTAGATTAGTTTTAAATATTTTTTTTTCATTTTTTATTCTATTTTAGAATTCGTGCTCTTGCATGAACACAAGAGTCACAAGAGGTTCGAGCTATGTAATAGAAACGTTAGATTTAGATACAATCGACTAGAATAAACCCTTAGGAAAGCTCAGTGAGAAGAAGAAGAAGAAATTGAGAAATAAACAAAGGCCGAGGAGTTTCAAAAAAACATGGACCATGGAGCGTACTAAGGACAGTAACAGGGGATCCTGATTAACTTCATGGGGTCAGGGTTCAACACTGTGAACCAAGGAGTAGCCAGGCCATTTGTTTAAATGGCCTTATTCGAGATTAAACCCGTACTTCTCAATATGCTTCAGCAAAGTGTGTAATTTTATGGATTGGCTAACAAAGACCTGAATGCGTACATAGTTAATTTCCTCTAGATTTATGATATTTTCTGGCATCATCAGATGATGGAAGATGTAGTCTGAATTAGAATGTTTCCCTTTACCCTTAGAGGCAGAGCGAAGGCTTGGTACCATTCACTTAGCCCAGTTAACATTACGACATGGGACCAGTTAGTGCATGCCTTTATAGATAAGTATTTTCTGTTAACTAAGACCACAAAGATTATTAAGCAAGCTGACAAGGAATCAATCTACGAAGTGTGGGAAAGATATAAGAACTTGCAACAGAAGTGCCCACACCATAACCTACTGAAGGAGTTTGTGTTGCAAACTTTCTACAATGGAGTGAACCTATTGACAAGAGGCACAATAGACACAGTTTCAGGAGGATCTTTAATGCAGAAGACTGTTTATAAAGCGGAGGAGTTGATTGAGGAGATGGAGAGCAGCAACTACTTATAGACAAACGAGCGGGGTAGGCAACCTACTGCCTTCATAGAGCAGAAGGGAATTGTCGTGGTTGATCAAATGACTGAGATATAAGCGAAGATCGACAACTTAACGTGACAGCTTAATAATATGAAGGTGTCATCCATAGCTCTAGTGAAGGTCGTACATTTAAAAAGTGAGCTCTAAGGGTAGTTAGACTATAGTACCATGGACTGCTATCTGATGAAGGAAGGAGATTCGAAGTAAGTAAACTATATGGAAGCATAATATAGATGACGAGGGGGTAACAATCCCTACTCCAACACTTACAACCCTGAGTGGAAGAATCACTCAAACTTCTCCTAGACAATTAATACTAGCAGATAGTTCAGGCCTCAAGGGCAATCTGGCTTTCAATAAGATAAAGCAAGCTTGATGGAATCAAAGTTGGATAAGATTTTGGATAATATTGGAGGCATGGAGGATGCGCATAGGAGGCTTGAGAACAAATTCAATCAAGTAATAGAGAACCACGTCTCATCTATACACAATCTAGAAGTCCAAGTTGGATAATTAATAGAGACAATATCTTCTCGGAATGTTAGAACTGTTGCAAGCAATACAGAGTCTAATCCAAAAGAACAGATCATGGTTATTAGTTAGACCGAAGATGAAGAACTGGAACAAGTACAGGAAGAAGGAGATAAAGGAGAAGGTCAAGAATTCCTTTTAAGTGAGCCAGTGATTGAGTCAATTAAAGTAACTTGACTTGTATTTCCATTCCCTATTTTAGCTCAGCAGGAGTTATATGTAAATAGGGTACCAAGGAAGTTAGAAGAGATTAAGCCAAACAAGGTCGAGGAAGTGACGGAACAAGTACAAACGAAGCTCAAACTAAAGGAATTCATCAAGAAGAAGGTGAAGGAGCAAACATCAGAAGAGAACCCTACTACCACACAGAAGAAAGAGGACTGTTGATGGATTGTAAAACCTATCTCCTTATTTTTCGCTCAAAATATGCAAGTGAACGGGTCGTGAGTTATAGTTAGAAAGAGCAGATATCTATCCCATAAGGATTGACGCCCAGACACCACTTAATTTAGAAAAGACTTTGTTTAAGAAATAAAGTTATTTAAAGCAATTAATTTAGAAAATTAAATTAAAATTAAAAGACTAATCTAAATAGTGGACAATACCGTAATTGCAGAAAATCTAAATTCAAGGATCTAAATGCTAGAGATTACTTCTTCCTTATTCTGTCTCCCTCATATTTTATTGATTGAATTGTGTCTCACCTTATATTTTCGAATGCACTAATTACCCTCGCTCAAGGTGTAACTATTTGTCCCTAATTGAATTAACGGGAATCAATTGTACGATCTCTAAATCTACCGAATGACTATACCAATTCAACTAGTTATTACACTATACTAAGGATGATCAATTGACTAATTGAGATCTCTCATCTAATTGTTCAATTGACATAATAATTGCTAGTCTTTAGGTCACCAACTCTCGTTGTACGATCCTACATGATTTTCTTCTCACTCACTCTCGATTTATTGCAAGATGACAATTAAAAATAGTAATTATCAAAGACAGTTCATTCAATTCAATAAAACAACAAAATAATTAAAAAACAATCCCTAATATGAAATTAGCCTAACATGGTCTCCATAACACTATCAACATTCAAATAATTCATCTTTACAAAGAAAGAAATGTTAGTAGTGTGCCCTAGGCCAATGGTCATATTTGACTTTTGTACTGATATTCTGACTTATTAATAATATATTATGAGGTATTCTTTTAAATATGCATGTATATTGTTTATGTAATGTAATTTACATTCCATGAATAGTATTAGGATTATGTCATCATATATGTGACTTAATAGTAAAACCATAAGTATTATAATACTATTCCTAGTCAATCGTTATTGGTGGAACGATAATGAATTAAGGCTAGTATGTGTTCTGATTGATGATCACGTTTTAGATATGAGTTATCAAATCATAAACATAGATATGAGTTAGAGAACATATATTGGACCGACCCACAGAGGGAACACTACATGGTTTCATGTCATTAGCGATTCTCAATATGGTTTGACTTTAGTTCTCTGACCTGAAGTCATCATGGTTCCCTACATGAGAAATTCAGTGTTTTGACATGAGATTAAGTTATCTTTAACAGGATAACAAGTAGTCTTATGTTGGAAATTAAATGAATCATGCGGAGGGACGTGAATGATCTAGATGGGATTTCTATCTCTCTTAAATGAGAGAGATATCATTTGGGCCTCTTGAAAAGTATGACTGAAGAAATGCATGGACGTGCTCAAATGAATTGATGAGGAGTCATCAATGTCATTTGTTATAGTCAGTCAACTTGGGAATCAAGAAACTATGA
>JANQBM010067804.1:26074-51451 GCA_025594535.1 Erythroxylum domingense | reverse complement strand
ATGAATGTTCATCTATGTTGTGTATAGTTCATTATCAATGACTATAAACATATTAGCCACTGAGCTGTCTGCTCACCGCATCAATTTTCACTTCTCAGGTGACGAATCAGCAAAGTATAAGTGATCCTTGCAAAGAGTTTGGCAATCTCAAATAAAATAAAATAAAAAATAAAATAATTAAAAAGCGGGACCCAACATAAAGGAACTGTGGCATCAAGTAATCCAAACACCTGATCAGCATTTCTATGTACGTAAACTACTTGGGTATCGGTTCAAAATCGAGTACAAGATTGGAGCAGCCAACAAAGTGGCAGATGCACTTTCTCGACAAGATGATTCACCTCCACAGTCCCATGTCTTCGCCTTGTTCGCACAGCCCCCTCCAAAATTTCTGGAAACTTTGCCCCATGAAAATGCAACACTTTTTTATATGCTTCAAGCACATAGGGCATCCTCAACTGGCTAGCTTCAACGACCATTTGCTGTCTACAATGGTTTGCTATACTATAACCACCGATTATGTTTAAGCATACATTCTACTCTCAAGGAGCTTTTGCTGCAGGAATACCATTCCAGCCCAACCGCCGGTCACCCATGCGTACACCGCACTTTCCAACATCTGGCAACAGCCTTTTATTGGCCCAAAATGCATCATGACATTCGACGCTTTGTGAATTCCTGCTATGTTTTCCAAGTAACAAAATATTCCACCCAACCACCACCGGGATTACTCTAACCACTTCTAATACCGGCACATGTCTGGGACCAAACATCCATGGATTTCATTATAGGCCTTCCACCATCTCGTGGTTACTCCACTATTTTGGTCGTTGTTGACCGCTTAACCAAATACGCACACTTCGGAGCTTTACCACCAGTGTTTGATGCCCACAGAGTTGCAGCTCTCTTTGTCGAAATTGTAGTAAAGCATCACGGCATTCCATCAGCCATAGTCTCCGATCGAGACACGATCTTCCTTAGTGGTTTTTGGAAGGAACTGTTTCAACTCAGTGGTACAACTCTCCAACATAGTACGGCCTATCACCCACAAACGGATGGCCAAACCGAGGTACTCAACCGATCATTGGAACAATACTTGCTAGCCTTCACACATGACAAACCTCACAGGTGGTCAATCCTCCTACCTTGGGCTGAATATGCCCTCAACACAAGCTACAATGATTCTATAAAAATGTCACCATTCCAAGCTCTTTACGGTCGGCTACCTCCATCAATTGTCCCCTACATTCCTGAACAGAGTATGCTCCCTATAGTAGACGAACTCCTCAAAGAAAGAGACAGCTTACTTCGTACATTACGGGAAAACTTGGAAGCTGCACAAACTCGCATGAAGCATGCTGCTGATAAACATCGAAAGGACCTGGAATTTAAGGAAGGAGATTTGGTTCTTCTTAAATTCCAGCCATACCGACAACATTCAGTGGCCTGCCCAAAATCCAATAAGCTGGCTTGTCGCTATTACGGTCCATTTGAAGTAATTGCAAGAGTAGGAAATGTCTCTTACAAATTAAAGTTACCATCAGAAGCAAGGGTCCACCCAGTTTTTCACATCTCCGTACTTAAACCATTTGTACCTTCAGCCACCAACTCCACAACAGCTGCTCTTCCACAGGAATTCAGGCACGGCCGACCACTCTAAGTGCCCACAACTGCAATTAGATGTCGCACCATTCTCCAAAACAACAAACCAGAGGAGCAATGGTTGGTGACATGGTCAGACGGAACACTCGATGATGCAACCTGGGAACCGGTACAAAGCTTGAATACACATTACCCCCAACTTCACCTTGAGGACAAGGTAAATCTTGATCGGGAGGGGGATGATACGAGAGAAACTGCACCACTGGAGCTGGAAGCTAAGGAGAAGGCTACGCAACCAGAAACAAATCAGCAAAACCCCAGGCGTAGTTAACGCGTCATTAAACCACCAACCCATTTGAAGGATTTTTTTTTTTTGACCTTGCAATCGCAGGAATATCAGTTGCAAATTTATGGCCAGAATTATAGTTTCCTTCTTTATCAAGCATCAATTCAATTGTATAAGTACCATGATCAGAACCATTGTTGAGCTATGGAAATTATGAATTAAATCTTATCCTCCTAATACTTTCTCAGTCTTGGTCTGATTACCTCTTCCTCCTTCACCGACCCTTTATCTTGCCGGCTTTCTCTCTCAAGTTACTGCTTTATCCACGGTGAAGTTGATACTTTAGGTATCAGATTACAAGCCAAAACCTATTTGGAACTGTCTCCCGTCTGACTGGAGAACTTCGGCATTCATATGAAATTAGACAATGACTAAGAGTACTTGAAAACTACAAACCAAGCTTCTATCACACTTTTAGTACGCAAACAAATTGGTATATCCATAACCGAACAAGAAAAGGGAATTTGGACTGGATCGTCACGAATGATGATAGGAAAGGACTGAATACACGGTTTGCAGAACTGTGAGGAGCAGCAAGAAGACAGCAGCTAAAAATGATATTAATGCCCACGGACCGTTGAAGTAGTCATGTCTCAGTTTTGCCTTCCATACATTCCATTTCCTACCACAGTACTTGTTCACCTTTGCATATATTTCTGAGTAGAATGATCTTTCATGGTAAAGCCTGACATTGTCAAGAAGTCTATTGAACATGCTTGCTACCACTTCATCATCTCCCAACCAATTGTCGATAATTCCACTGCGGCAAAGCAACACCACATCCTTATTAGAGTTTATGAGGCAATCCATGAACATAGCATAGTCAATGGCATGATATATATCGTCTTTCCAGAATTGCTCATACGCAATTAGGTTTCTTAGCAGAGACTCTGTTCTGTCCTCAATTGTCAACTTCGGAATCTCCAAGACGCCATTTGCAAACTTTATATCGAATATACTGCATCCCTCTACCCTTCTGAACTTGATTCCTGCTTCATCGAGCTCTGTGGCACATCGTATGTGAGCTTCTTCGTCATCTTCTTTGCTTGCTTCATTTCTACATATTAAGCCGCAATCGATGGACAAGCAGACTACACATTTGGTTTTTTGATTTTCCTGGTCCGTCTTGTTCAGGTAAGCCTTCACTCCTTGCGGACAAGGAAGCCAGTTGTCATGCACTAACCCCAACAAATGGCGGACTGGGACTTTTGGCAAATTATGTTCTTCTCTTCGTTTGTAGCCCGGGCCCGGAAGTATCCTGAAGAACCGGAAGATCATGTCCTCAAGGTTGCTCTCTTCGTTTGGTAATAAAGTCATATCAAACAACTTTTGTAATATGAAGAACGGAAGCTGATTCTCTAGTAAAAGTAAGTCATGTTTCAGTGAATATAAAGTCATTTCCGATCTGAAAATGGGGTCGTCATCTTCACTGCTCACGTTTTCTGCTATACCCTTACGAATCAGCTCCACAATAAAGCACCCATCAACCAGCATTGTTTCCAAGAAGTCGTCAGGCCGTCTTTCTTCTAAAAATCGTTTCTCATAACTATTCGCAGCTCTTTTGTTTAATTCGTTGACAGCCTCAACATACTTTGCAATGCTACTCTCGTCTCTTCGTTGAAGAAGAAGTTTGAGATAACGAAACTTGTGCTCTTCCATGGCAGTTAAATGATCTTTCCCTCGGTGGTATGGGCCGATTGAAATTATGTCAGGTTCATAGGCTTCATTCTTAACCCTTCGCAGATGATTAGGCACTCTTAGTAAAATTCGCTCTGATGGTGTCGAAGGAAGGTGATCGAGCACTTTCTCTATATGAGTGATGATGGCGGGGATGCTACGCATGGCTTTGTCTTCTACAGAGTCATAGACGCCAAAATAAGATTAAGATGGTAACTCTCAAAAGGCAGCAGATGCAGATGCAGTTCCAACGGGATTTATAAGCTTGGAGACATGGCACCAGTCTATATCACTCAGTTTCAGGTTTAGGTACAGAAAAATTGAAGGCAAGAAAATAGGATCATCTAATAGGTTTGAGGGGAAAAATCCCATACTCTTTGTCTCCTTCCAGATCAGGAAAATTTTGGAAAAGCAGACAAAAACGTATCAGTGATATATCAGAAGAGCTAATTAATGCAGAATAGGTTGTCGTTTGACTCGAGGATATGTAGCCACCAAAACTCGATCATCAGTACAAGTAAAAAGAGTTCCAGTTCGCAATATGTCGCCAAGTGATGAGAACTTGGAAAATTTTAAAGCAGAAAGAAAGAAGAATAACTTGCCTTAGGACGTATCTTCCTATGTGGAGCTTGTTTCTTTCCGGTCTCGCTCACTTCAAATGGTAATAAGGTTCATTGCCAGACTAGTTATGCTCGTCAACTAATAATTAATCAAATGCATGTCTTACAGAGCCGCGAGTATCATTCTCTTGTGACTTGTCAATTATTCTAACAGAAGATAATTGAAATACTATTCCTATTATGCACCTGGTAAAATAAAAATAAACAAAGATATTGTAATACCACGCTTGCTCACAAGAAATGGAAATAAAAATGGTTTAAATACTTGGGTTATATGTCAATAAGCAACTATTAAAAATTCATCATAAATAAGGGAAGGTGGTTTCAGGTTGAGATTTCTTAGTTATAAAATTTTGATGGGTTGTTGAAACTATTCAACAAATTTTACATTATGTAATGAAGTTTAAAACAAACTTAGTACTATTGTCATTACAGATAAGAATTGGTTGAATATTTATTGTAGCAATAAGCACATGTGATGTGAAAGTTAGGACATAATAAGTGACAACAAGTGGAACAACTTGGCCGCCTTTTCAATGATTTGTGTTTTTAGCTGGGAGAGAGTCGTTAAGCCTGAGAAGAAACGAATAACACATTAATCTTGTATTGGTTTCTGGAACTTGAGAAACCACTGGACAACTGGCCACTTCGAATCCCCTCTTGTCTAATAAGGTTTGAAGTAATTAAGTCTCTAAAATACTTGCTTCTATGAATGACTACTTGTGTGAGACCGGACTATAACAAATTGTCAAGAACCGTACTGATGTTTATACCCCCAAGTAATAACTTGATCTGCTACTAATAGAAAAGGTTAACTAATGACAAGATATGACATATAAAACAATAGTATCCCAATATCAATGTTGCAAAGACTAGAAGCATTTTAATTAATTGCTAGGAAAAGCCATCATGCTTAATAGTGCTCTGTCAAATCTTGACGTCGCGCTTTTTGTGTTCTTCAAACGTAGTCTTTTTGTTAGTTTGTGAGTCTTTTCTTCGGATTAAAAAATTACGTGTACACCATTCATTCATTTTTCAATCCCTCCATTATAACTAAAGCATGAAATGATGGCTGTATTAAATTAGGACTATATGAAAGAATGATTTGGGATACTGTTGCATGTTCTCTATTGTATTCTGAAAAAAAACAAGATTACCGTCGAACCATAATATGGACCAGGACTGCTGTTCTATTGCACGAATTTTACTTTCAATCATCCGGTTAGTGATTGTCTTAGTTTAATTACCAACCAAGTTTTCTTTGTTTTTCCGCCCTCTACTCTCACTCATCCTCCCCCTGAATCTTTTAAATCCAATTTGACATTAGGTTTTCATTGTTTTGACATCTTCTAAACGATACAGTTGCACTGGACACTATTCCTGTTACTTTCAGATGACGGTCTTAGTCAAATAACCATGTAATTTGAGAACCAGAAAACACAATGTACAGAAGGGGGAAAAAAACATTATAAGGTAAAATGGGATGAGTGTAGAAGAAAAGGTGCTTGAGAAAAAAGAATACGCTGTATTTATATGTGTCTAAACTATTACAGAAAAAAGATGTCCTAAAAATATGTCTCGTATCCCTAGTAATATGTTACTGTTATATAAATAATATTCTAATGTTTTATACAATGTTTCTAAAACTAAAACAGAATTTAAACCAATAAGATAAAAATGTTTTAAATTTAAAAGTAGTTAAATCGATTAAAAAGTAAATAAAATTTAAAAATAATTAAAAAAGGTTATTTCTACTCATCGAAAATTTTAAAGTTTAATTAAAAAGAAACTATTAAATGAAAATTAATCGATTTATTTTAATTTAAAAAATTAGTCAATTAATTAATAAATAAACTAGTTTTAATAACAAAAATTACTAAAATAAATTAAATCAAAAATTTAAAACTGAAATAAATTAAAATTAACATATTTAAAATTTTTACTATTAAACTAATGAAATCGATTTATAGTTTTTAAAATATTGGTCGTATATATTGTTACATTACATACTTTGGCAGATGGATCAGAGTAGTCATTGAACCGCGTTTGGTAGGCTGCAAAATCCCGTAACTGTTTCTGGTGCTACTCGACGGAGCATCTGCTGCTTCTGACTCGGCTGGAGGACGACTTCTTGTCAAAAGACGGTCAATGAGGTTTGCGCACACTTTCCTTAAAAAGGGAAATGAAATCAAAACACGCTGGCATCTTCAAGCTTGAGAAAATGGTACCTTGTAGACGTAGACCGCAACGAATGCAAAGAAAGACAACGGTGACCTGGAAGATGTGAATACAATTCAAGATTAAGAGAGAATTATGAACACAAAACAGGGAGCTACTAATGTAGTAATGTTCTTAAAAGGCTGGCTGAAGAAATGAAGATTCTACTAATGAAATGACGATTCTATGAGAAATATAAATACTATTCGACCAAGTCAACCGTCGTTAAATTAAATGCAATTTAACGTATCATAATGTAAACCTAATTACGAATTAATAATTATTGTCATTATCTAATAGCTAAAGTGCTGCTAATTACTTCCAGCTGAGTACACAAACTGCTAGTAAGTAATCCACAATTTCATTTGGTATATTATTTAAGAAACAGTAATTGAAAGAATTAAAAATTTTATTATAAACGGCTTAGACCTATGTTGTTTTGATATTTTAACCAATATATACTGTGTGTACATCAAAACTGATAAACTGATAATATTAGGGTCATATAAAATATATTAATTAACAAAATTATATTTAATTAAACTCAATTTAAGATCATGAAATTTATTATTTAATAAAAATTTTACCATATTTATAAAGTAGAAATATTTTATATACATTAACTACGAATGCTAGTGCGAATTAATATTGATTCAATTTCCTAAGTCCTTAGGTAGCCTTACACATGCTTATTGTCCTTACAAGATCCCCTTACGCAAAAACAATGTCATTAGTAATTCCTTCCGACATAGTTTTCACTTTTACTTGCTTTGTGATCTGGATTCTAACTCTAGGTTTACTTGCCCTATCTATCTATAGCTCACCATGGCTGTGCTTCATCATAGCGTCAACTTAGAAAAAAAAATCATTATTGTTTTAATAATTTTCCAAATCATAAATATATTATTATTAAAATTATTTTTACATTTTGAAATATAATATTATCTAAATTATTTTTGGTTCTGTGCATCTTAAATTATAATATTATTTGAATTATTTTTGAACATTTTAAATCATTTATTGATGTAAAAAGTATTTTAAATAATATTAAAATAAAATAATATCTATATGATTAAAGCCTACACCACAATTCAAAACATTTGTCAATATATATATATAATTCGGACCACGTCCACATTGTTAGCTGTTTCAGCAAGTTAAATATGATTTATAAAAAAGAAAGAAATCCATCCCACGGCCATATATATTATACACATAAAAGGATTGTGATAAAATGAAAGATTACACTTCAAATTACTGATGAAATTGTTTAGGTATATAAGGAAGTTGAAAGTTTAAACTAAAGATAAGATTTGACAGTAATGAAGATAACACGGACATGGTCATCGCTCAACATGATACATAATGATGTTTGCTTAAGCTATATTTGATTGGACGTAAAGTTTTCAATGTTAGAAATATATGTGGACTAATATAATCACAACATTTATTCTATATGCATAATCACAATCGAATTACCTAATGTATATTTAATAACCATAATGAGATGGTTAATAATTTACTAATTACATTTGAGATACATGGTAGTATCCTAACAACTATATATTAACCCATTAAACTATAGTTCACATTATCCTTTAAAATGACACAATTAACCTATTCTACCCCTTAGGGTAGAACATGTCATAATATATGACATATGGTGAGATTGTTACACATATATAGTGTGTATGGATGTGTAAAGCAAATTTTAGGGTTTTCTACCATTATTCTCTACTGCACAAGGTTCTAGGTTTTCTTTGATAGGTTTTGGCTGAAAATGGAGAGAGCTCAAGACTATATGTCAAGTGTTGGAGGTATGTCATTTTCTTTGTGCGGTTATGCTCTAAACAGAATGAGATATTAGATGTGTGATGTTGATGAATGCATCATAGAATATTTAACAATTGGTATCAGAGTTAGTTCATTTGATTTTAGAGCTCAGTTTTGCGGTTTTTTGGTTGTATAAAATGTTTTCGATTAAAATCGTTTTTTTGGGTAAACAACTTCGAAATGATATGTTATTGGTTCAAAAAAGATTATTGGTTGTTGTTGCATTTTATCTTTGTTTTGGACAAAGAATCACGATTTTTGGATGAGTTTTTTGAAAAATTTCGTGTTTTTTTCTGTAACCAAAATGGGTTTGATGTTTACAATTTTTTGGAGCACTTTTGGCTGAAATAGATATGGGAAATCCATATATCGTGAAAAATGGAAGAAAACGCCTCAAAAATCGTCAAAAACAGAGGTTGGGAGAGGGAGTTACAGATGGGTCGGAGCCGCAGAGCTAGGCTCGTACAGTGTGCGGGTTGACCCTCGAACCCAAGGGGATCTGCGCACCTAACCCAGAATATATTATTTTTAATTATTTTTTATTTTTTAAAAAATTATAAAAAAATCTGTAGTCATTTTTGGACCAATTTTTTTGTTTTGCTCCATTTTTTTAATTCTATTTTTCCCAAATTTTATGCAAAAGATTAGTTAGTATTGTTTATTTGATAATTCTAATTGTTTTAATCTTATTATGACATAAACATGATTTTTTGTTGACAATAGTGAATGCTTATTTTTATCTGTCATAGAATTGAGCATGTGAAACTATTTATGATGAGGAATTTTATAAATATGAACGTATATTTAAAATTTTGTGTTTTCCTCTAAAATAACGTTAAGATCCATACGGGTAATTAATTATTCTATCGATAATTACTGTTTAGTAGGATGCTTAATATGGTGAAGAAATTTTATTGAAATATTATGAACCATACAATTTTTCTATCCTTTCAATAGTATATTGATGATTTGGTTGTAAATTTTAATAAATTGTTCTTACTTGTGAATGAGTTTTATATTTGTTTAAGGAACTTTAGCATGAATGATATAACTAATTTTAAGAAAAAGAGCACGAATTGCATGATTATGTTTTAACATGCATATCATAATTATTGCTCTTGGTTCTCATTCAGCTTTAAGCAATCCAAGAGTCTCTGCTATCCTAACGCTAAATGGAACAAACTACAAGCAGTGAGTTGAATCTTTCATGATGAATTTGACTATCATGCGAATGGACTTGGCCTTGAGAATTGATATACTACCAAAACCTGCTGATGATGCTACTGAGAAGGAAAGGAAATCTTATGAGGAGTGGGAATACTCTAACCGATGTTGTTTAATGATCATGAGGTATCACATTGATGAATCCATTCGTGATAGTATTCCTGAGGCTGATAATGAAAAGGACTTTCTTGCTGCCATTAAGAAGAAGTACATGAAGTTCTCAAAGAATGAGAAGAATAAGTACTTAAACATGCTTCATCATACCATTTATGATGGTGCAAGTGATATTAGGGCTCACATCGACAAGCTTATGGGTTGCTGCCATAAGCTTAAGGCTATGGATATGGACCTTGGTAAGGACTACATGGTATGGTTTGTGATGGGGACTCTTCCTTCTAAATTTGATTCGATTAGATCAGCTATAATGCTCAGAAAGAGCAATGAACTCTTGAGGAGATGACTGCCATTCTTACCAAGGAAGAGGATGACATGAAAAACAGAAGGGCAAGAAACATCTCCATGATGACGAACCATAGCAATTCTCAAAGTTCACTTAGAAAAGAAAGGTAATTGTCTTGTGATGGTTTGTTTAGAGTCCAGTTTTATTGATGTGCCCTTAAATACTTAGTGGTTAGATACTGGAGCAACAATTCATGTTACAAATTCCTTATAGAAACTGACAAGTCGAAAAAGACCGACTAGTTCTGAGCAATATGTGTATATGGGAGACAATACCAAAGTCAAAGTTGAATTTTTTGGGACAGTAGAACTACAGTTAAATACAGAACATCTTTTGGTGTTACATAATGTCGCTTATTTACCCTTTATTAAGAGGAATTTGATTTCTGTATCTATTTTGGATAGACTAGGTTATAGTCTTCTTTTTGGAACTGAAAAATTAACTTTGTATCCTGACTCTCTTTTGGTAGGAAATGGAATTTTATGTGAAAATTTATACAAACTTGAGTTGAATGATGTTGTTATTGTTGCTTCTTCCTCTTCTCTTAATACTGTTGTTGGTTCCAAATGTATGAGGTTGGATTTGAGATCTTCTATGTTGTGGCACAAATGTTTAAGCCATATTTATAGAGATAGAATGGAGAGGCTGGTAAAAGATGGTGTACTTCAGGATCTTGATTTTTCAGATTTCACTGCCTGTGTTGATTGTATTAAAAGAAAGTTGACCACCAAAGTTAGAAAAGGCAAAATAGACAGGAGTTCAGAATTGTTGGATTTGATTCATACTAATATATGTGGACCATTTATTCCACCTGCTATGAGTGGTTATAAATACTTCATCATTTTTATTGATGATTTTTCCAGGTATGGTCTTGTGAAGCTCATTCGTGAAAAATCTAATTCTTTGGAAGCATTTAAGATTTTCAAGACAAATGTTGAGTTTCAAAAGGGGAAAAAATCAAGGTAGTTAATTCTGGCAGAGGTGGAGAGTATTATGGGCATTATGATGAGAGTGGAAGGAATCCAGGGCCTTTTGCTAGATACTTGTAAGAATGTGGTATTGAAGCAAAATATATAATGCCAAGAACACCTCAACAAAATGGAATCGCTGAAAGAAGAAATCGTACACTTCTTGATATGTTGCGGTGTATGTTGATTCATTCTAGTTTGCCTGAATTTTTGTGGGGTGAGGCATTGAAGACAGTAGCATATATCTTGAATCAAATACCTAGCAAATCAGTCTCAAAGAATCTATATGAGTTATGGTCAAGTAAGAAACCAAGATTACAACATTTTCATGTTTGGGGATGCATAGCAGAAGTGAGGTCCTAAAATTCTCAATCTAAGAAGCTTGATCCGAAAACTATTAGTGGCTACTTTGTCGGCTACACCATCGGATTAAGGGGTTCTAGATTTTATTGCCCATCTCACACGACTAGAATTATAAAGTTATAGAATCAGATAGAGTTATTTATTTTTAAGATGAATTTGGTTCAAGTCAAGGGTAAAGAGAAATTATATTCAAAGAAGAACACATTATAGTCCTTATACTTGTCGCTTCCGCTCCTACTAATGACCCTATGATTGAACAAATTCTAGTAGAATCTCATGATGAACCTCATAATCAAGCACAGGATGAAGTCATTAATACTAGGGATGATGAAGTTATTGTTAGGAGATCACAAAAAACACGTAAACCTGTCATTCCTGATGACTATATTGTCTATTTACAGGAACATGAGTTCGATGTAGGAGATAATACTGAACCAGTCAATTTTCAAGAAGCCATGAATAGTCCTCAATCTGCGCTATGGATGAATGCATGAAGGATGAGTTAAGTTCCATATCACAAAATGGAATTTGGGAGTTAGTTGAATTACCTAAAGGTTGCAAACCCATTGGGTGCAAGTGGGTTTACAAAATCAAACATGACTCAGGTGGACAAGTAGAAAGGTATAAAGCAAGACTTGTAGCTAAAGGTTATAGTCAGAGAGAAGGGATTGATTTCAAAGAAACCTTCTCACCATTTTCTACGACAGATTCACTACGAATCATTATGGTTATAGTTGCTCATTTGGACTTGAAACCTAATCAAATGGATGTGAGGACCGCCTTCTTGAGTGAAGATCTATATGAAGACATTTATATGACTCAACCAATTGGTTTCTAGATAAGTGGTAAAGAACACGTGGTTTACAAGCCCAAGAAGTTTATTTATGGGTTAAAACAAGCATCAAGGTAGTGGTATCTCAAGTTTGATATGATTTTCACTGCAAACAACTTTAAGGAGAATGTTGTTGATCAATGTATATATGTGAAGTTTAGTGGAAGTAGTTTCATTTTTCTGGTATTGTATGTTGATGACATTCTACTTGCTTCTAATGATATTGATCTATCATTTGAAACAAAACAACTGTTATTTAGTCATTTTGATGTGAAGGATCTTGGTGAGACCTCTTATGTACTTAGAATTCAGATTCTTCGAGATAGAGTTAATGAGATTCTTCGATTATCTCAAAAGACTTACATTGATCGGATCTTGAAAAGATTCAATATGCATTCTTGCTCTCCTGGAAAGGCACCAATAGCAAAAAGTGACAAATTCTCAAAGGCCTAATGTCCACAAAATGATAAAGAGAGAGATGAAATGAAAGTCATTCCTTATGTATCACTTGTAGGCAGTCTGATCTATGCTCAAGTATGCACAGGCCCTGATATTGCTTTTGTTGTAGGAGTGTTAGGAAGATACTTAAGTGATCGTGGTCTTAGCCATTGGAAAGTGGCTAAGAAAGTCATAAGGTATCTTCAGGGTAGCAAAGATCATATGTTGACTTATTGGCGAACTGACACACTTGATATAGTTAGGTTCAGTGACGTTGATTATACAGGATGTGTGGATGATAAAAGTCCACTTCAGGCTACATCTTTATGATGGCTAGAGAAGTTATATCATGGAAAAGTATCAAATAGACACTCACAACATCCTCTACCATGGAGGCATAGTACATGGCGTGCTATAAGGCAGCTTGTCAAGCAATATGGTTGCGAAATTTTATTTCAACGTTGGATATTGTAGACTCTATTTTGAGTCCGCTGAAATTATATTGTGATAATTCTACAGTTGTAGCTTTCTCTAAGAACACTAAAAGTACTTCTCGCTCAAAGCATATTGATATAAAGTACTATTTTGTTAAAGAGAAAGTCGTCGAATCTCTCATTACTGTTGAGTATATGCCTACAGCTAGCATATTAGCAGATCCACTCACAAAAGGCTTGCCTATATGTGTATTTGTAGAACATGTCTCCCGCATGAGATTGTTAGGAGCCTAACTTGTTAAGATTAGTGGGAGTTTGCTATTTTGTATTGAACATGTTGGCATTTTGTACGGATTATTTATGACTTTTATTTATGAAACATGCATAATGATGTTTGCAGTCATTTTTGTTAATGCTGACTTATATATGTTAATGCATATATGTAGTTTGACGAAATGAAAAGTACAAAAGGAGACAAATGTAGAGTCTCAATTATTGTACTGCATGCATATTGTTTTAATGGTTATTGTGGTATTTGAACATCTCCAGGGCCAAATCATGTGTAGTATATATATCCTATCGATGTAATATTGCATATGATTTATTTGACTACTTCTGAATGATGGAGATTGATATGGTGGTTTGATTATATTGTCTAAGTGGGAGAATGTTAGAAATATGTGGACTAATGTAATCACAATATTAATTCCTTATGCATAACCACAATCGAATTGCCTAATGTATATTTAATAACCACCCCTTAGGTCAGAACATGTCATAATATATGACATATGGTGAGATTGTTACACATATAGTGTGTGTGTGGATGTGCAAAGCGAATTTTAGGGCCTTCTACCATTACTCTCTACTACACAAGGTTCTTGGTTTTCTTTGACAGGTTTTGGCTAAAAATGGAAAGAGTTCAAGACTACATGCCAAATGTTGGAGGTATGTCATTTTCTTTGTGTTGTTATGCTCTAAATAGAATGAGATCTTGGATGTGTGATGATGATGAATGCATCATAGAATATTTAACATTTAATGAAATGGAATGTTTTATAATGGAATGAAATATAAATGGATTTAATATTAGAAAATTGTTGTTTTGGAGGTATAGAAGGGTTCATAATGTAATATAGTGAAATGTTGTTTAAATGAAAAGTTTATAATATAATATAGTGTAAAGTTTATCGTTTTACATTCCACCCTAAACTCCCAAAAGCGGAGGTTTTTTATTTTTACTGTTTAGGATAGAATAGGATGTAATATGAAACCCTCATCTTTCATCTTATTCTATTATAAACCCTCTTCCCAAACGATGGAATAATATTACATCCCATCCTATTCCATTAATAAATCCCCAACCACATACACCCTTAAAAATTGATCAAAAATTAATTGGTAGTGTTTTGTATTTGAACACTTTCATTATACAAATCGTAATAAATGTTGTGGTTAGATTTTAGAAAGAAATTATGTGGACTATGGCCTGTTTGGTTAATGGCTTTTCAGTCAAATTTCAACGTTTTGGAGGGTAACAATTAATATATTTGTTTCTTTATCAGCTAGTAAGTTGGCTTATTCAACCCAACCAGCTGATTTTTAAAAACCTCCAGAATAGCAACGTTTTGTCTTTAGCTTTTTGATAATGACAATTATGCCCACTCTATTCTTCTCTACCTCCAAAGGTTTTTGACACCGTCGTCGTCATCAAAGTTCCAAAAAATTGCCAACAACACGTTCCGGAGAGGTATTTGGTGTTGTCGATTGCCTATCAAGATAAGGAATTTGATAGAACTTCATGTGATCCTCATACGCCATTAGCTCCTCAGATAGCTTTTGCACCTTGTTCTTTGTTGTCTCATCTTCCACTTTCTCCACTTCCTGTTTCACAATCTCTTGATCCACCAAATTTTTGTTATTGATACAATATATCTTCTTTATCTCAGACCCATAATTTTCTACGCCGGAAGCATCTATTTCATGATTGAAGCCATTCAAAAGGTATGTTTCCACTAGGTGCAGATCATATCCGAATCCAAAATTGCAGCTTTCACCAATATTATTGCTAAAGTTACAAATTTTCTGCATGGGATGACTAGAATTTCGAAGAAAAAGAGGTGGGTCACTGGTGTAGGCGTCGTTGTCTTCATTTGGGATGACTGGAATTTAGAAGAAGGCTTTTAGCTTTTTGACAATGACGACACTTAGTTCCTCCACATTACAGTCCAGTCTCTTACTCTCTGTCCCTCACATTTTCTATTAGTTTACCAACAAATGTTCATTATTTCTAAGATGTATTGGCCTATATTATTTTATATTTTTTAGATGTATATAATAATTCAGAAGTTATATAATTTAGATAAATTATTTAATAAATAAGAAATTTGTGTTGGCATTAGTAAATTTCAATTACATTACAAGGATATTCAATGAAATAATAAGATATAATATTCATGTCTTTATAAAAAATTTTAAGTCATACCGTCATAAGTCATTTTTCACATAAACAGTTAATACTAAACAGATAATTTTACCAGACGTTTCTAATAAACAACTGATGTTATCAACTGATCAAATCAGTTGATATAACCTGATATTAGCTAACTGATGATAAATCAACTAATAATTAATGCAATATGCTAATTGCCAAATAGAACCTGTATCTCCTTAATAAAAAAAGTACAACATCCTAGGCTAAGATAAGAATTAGAAGTAAGTATTTCTACTAAGAAATATTCGTCTTATCTACAGTGAACGTCACGATAACTTAATAGTGTCCGTTCGTCAACGCCGGCACGTTATCATAAGACCAAATTGTAAGGTAGCAGGCATATTTTCAACTGTAGATGGAACTGTTTTTTGTTTTGTCTTCAAACGAAACGAAAAAGGATGGATATATAATTGTTAAAGACCTTATCCAGCCACCGTTGACTTGTCCATATGTTCATGTAAACCAAATTACAGGGAATCCGATATGTAATGTGGCGAGTATTTTAAACATGATCATTTGTCCACGTACGTTAAAAATGATTCAGTTCTTTTCTTGTAAACCAAAATTATTTGAGAGAGAAATTATTTGGACTGTTTCTCCTGAATAAAAGAACTACAACATTCTAGGCTAAGATAAGAATTAGAATTAAGTATTTCCACTAAAAAATATTTGTCCTATCTATAGTGAAAGTCACGATAACTGATGATGCAACTTAATTAATGGTGTCCATTCGCCAACGCCGGCCACGTTATGTCAATCGTAGATGGATTTGTTTTTTATTTTTTCTTCAAACGAAACGAAAAAGGATGGATATATAATTGTTAAAGACCTTATCCAAACACCGTTGACTTGTCCATATGTTCAAGTAAACCAAATTACAGGGAATCCGATATGTAATGTAGGGAGTATTTTAAACATGAATGATCATTTGTCCACGCACTATTTTATTGGTAATTATAATTATGTTTGTTTAATGAAAGGTTGAGAATTGAGAATAAAATTATCAGTATTATTTTGATTTACTTCAAGAATTGTGATCTATTTCAGCAATCAAAATTTTATAACTATTTGAACCTTCAATATTATTCTTTCCTATATTTTCTTATTTTTATGTTGCTTGCAAAATTCTTTTCAAGTTTTTCTTAATTTCATATACATGTTCATTTTCCTCTGCACTAATTTTCAATTTTTGATGCCTTGTTGAAAATTTTTCAGCCGACCTATTATGTTATTTCTACTAAGCTGAACTATAATTTAACCATATATGTTTATCATACACAGAATCTGAACTCCTTTCATTTATTTGTTTGAAACATATTTGAGCGGATATAAATTTTTGAATGCCTTGATTCTTATGTTTTCGCTATATAAAATACTTGGCCACAATAAATGTGGTGAAAGAAGAAGAACATAATTGAATGCATTATTAATTATTTATTTTATGCCCCTATTCACATCCTCCTAAATCCGTCCCTAGGCTACATGACGCCATAACTGTTCTTACTGCTATTCGCCATAGCCTCTGATCCAGCTGAAGTAGAAGTACGCGGTGGTCGCACCTTAACAAGTGGCGCCGGTAACGGAGGGGCACCTTGATCTTGACGATTGTGTCTTTCCTCCGACAGCGCTTCTGCCAATAACTGAGGGGGATCCTTATCTTGGCAAGTGTCCTTTTCATCTTCCGTTTTAGTGATTTCCAGAGCTTCAGCGCTTTGACTTCCCATGACTTCGTTCTGATTGACACTGACTAATTCTGAAAAGAAATGCCGAACAAAAGCAAGGCATGAACACATCTTCGGAGCACCAAAGGATAGACTAGTACTAGATGATTAGGTTCTGAAAAGATCAATTGCTGAAAGCCTTTGGTACATAACTAATACCAAAGACAAGGGAGGGATCAATGATTATAAAATTAAGCAAGGAAAAACAAAATAACGCGCAACTTATTGACTAATTAAATACTAATAAATTGGCAACTTTTTTTTGTTTTTTTTTTTGGAGAAAGTAACATTAAATTGGCAACTTGAAATAGGGGAAGTTTTAAATTTCAGTTCACAACTACAATTAAATATTATGGTATTTTTATAACAAATTTGCATAATTATATTTATACTAAGTGAGTGTTTAGGGTTTCACAGTAATTTATATTCTTTTTCCAAATTTTGATTATTTCTGGCCAGTTCCGCACAAGGTGCAGCTCCTTTTTGTTTGGTATAGAGCCAAGATAAGCTTTTTTTTCTGAGTATTGAGATAATAAATCTCACATCGAAAAGAAATAACATCTAAAAATAACATATAAGGTTGAAAATGAACAATTCTCCTTAAGGTTTAAGTCTTTTAGATCGACCTCATTCTCAACCTAACTTAAATTTAAAGATTGTATCAGAGTCAAAGAAGATCTTGGCCTATTATTTGCCCTAGAAGGAGGTCCGTCATTTAAGCAACTGGAGTCTACATGGAGCAAGTGACTCAGCAGTATTGTTTGTATAGAGCAAATGACTCAGCAGCATTGTTGGTCCCAAGAGGAGACCTATTTGACCTCAATCAAAAGTTCAGTCTTAATGAGGATTGTCTACGTACCACTCTGGATTGTCCAAGTAAAAAGAGACTCATATGTGAGGGCAAGTATTAAGAATACCCATATGTGAGTGTCCCATATCGAAAAAAGAGGAGAAAGAAGACTAATATAAGAAGACTAACGTATAAGTTTAGTAGGCTACTTCACCTATTGCCAAGTAGTTTTAGGAAGAAACTTCACTTGGGCTTGTATGTGGTTTAACTTTTTTCCTCATGTGGGCTGTAGACCTATTGCAAATTTGACATGGTATTAGAGCTAATAAGGCCTAATGGCCCAGCAAAGATCCTGGAGCTCGAAAACCTCAAATAATTCACTTGACAAACTCGAAAAGAGGCTGTAAGTGAGGGGAAGTATTGAGATAATCAATCCTACATCAAAAATAAACAATATCTAACAATAGCATATAAGATTACAAATGAATAATCCTCCTTAAAGTTTAAGTCTTTTGGATCGACTTCATTCTCGTTCTAACTTAAATTTCAAGACTGAGAAGTTTTTAATTGGATAAGAATCACATTCATTAAACAACTTGTATATTTCTTTGGTAAAGTAAACCAGAATCTTCTTTAAACAAGCGAAAACTAGGTTTTTTCCCTTTTCTTCACATATGACCCTCTGTTAATTTACAACAGTAATTAATTAAATGTTTTATTTTTGCTGTAATTTTTAATTTTTGTTTTCTATTTTAAATAAAATAAAAAATATTTAGTTGTTAATGTGTAATAATTATATATTAGATAAAACTTAAAGATAAATTATATTTTATAAATAAATTTACTCTTATCTCTTATATAATATTTATTATTAAATTATCAGAAAATTTTATTATATTTTATTTCAAATAAATAATTAAATATTATTTTAAACTAATGTTCATTTTAATATATTTTTATTATTAAAATAAATTTTATTTGAAATTTATATATTTTAAATATATTTTAAATTTATTTATTAATAATTATGAAATTAAATTATGAGATTAAAATATAAATTAAATTATTCATAGTTCTTATCAATAATTAATACTAAATAATTAAATATAAAATATTAAATTAAATTATTATTAATAATTAATATTAAGTAATTAAACAATATATATTTAATTGATAGTAAATCATATTATAATAAAAAAGATAAATAGAAAAGAAATTTTACTTTTTTATTTTTTTATAAGTTATAAAAATTAGAATAAACCAAAACCAAAAATAGAAAAACATGTTTTTTTTATTAAATCTAAAATAAAAATAAAAAATTTAAAACTAAAAACTAAAAACTAAAAACTAAAAACCAAAAACATAAATAAAAACAAGTAGATCTTAATTTCATTAAGTTTTCATCATATGTCTATCTATATATTGTTGATTTATGACATGTGGCACGTTACATATTAATGCGGCTGTTATAATTTTTATTTTTGTTAATATTTTAACGTAAAAAGTGTGATTTATCCCTAACATTTTATATAAGATCTTAAGATAGTTAATGTCATCATCAATTTGCACCTTAATATTTATAAAATAATATTCTAACCCCATTATATTTTTATCAAATCTCGTCATAGGGCTACTACATGATATGTCAGTTGTACAATTCTAACCACGTGAATGCTGAGGTGATTTTTATGAAATTTATTTTTTGTATTTTTACTATTATTTAAATTATTAAACCAAAAACACAATACATCTTTATTTTTGTATATGCAACAAAAATTAATGAACAAAATATAATATATATCATCAACCAATATATGTTATAAACATTAAAGTATAACTTTAAAATATTTGTAACCTGTATTTATGAAAATGTCATATTTATTTAAAATATGTATTTACTATGAAGTAGTTTAAGGGAGGTTTTCGATTGTTGGTGTTTCGTCACCTATCTTTAAGCAAGGATACATATACTAAATGTATTCGGGAGATTTCTGCTAATTGTAACTTGTAGGCCACTGGACCAATACGCTACAGGATTGTGTATGGCCCATACAAGAGGGAAGAGAGCTTCTAGAAAGCTCTCTTAAAAGTTGTCTGCTATCGGTATGGTTAGAGTTTCAGGAAAACCCATTCTCCTTCCTAAAATTTCACATTTTATCATTTAGCATCAACGGTTTGATGCATGTTGTTGTTAGCCGCGTGAAAACTGTGCTTGAGTTGTTCGAGAAGGATATCTCTTGAACATAATTGCTGATCTACCTCATTAACAAGAGTAGTGCCATCTTGATAACGCGGAATGGGCGATGGTGATCTGCTATAGCGGGTTTGAAATGTTGACATCTTGATTGCTGCATGGTAAGTGGTATTGTACCAAAATTTAGCCCATGGTAGAAGAGAGCCCATTGACGGGGCTGTTGATGTCCTAAGCACTAAATGTATTACTCAAGGCTGCGATTAATGATCTCAGACTGCCCATGGGTTTGCGAATTGTAGAGGAGCTCATTCGAAGTTGAGTACCCGACATCTTAAAAAATTCTTGCAAAAAGCGGCTTGTGAAAACCAGACCCCGGTTACTTTACAATGGATCTAGACATTCCACATAATTTGACGATATTGTCCACAAATATTTTGGCAACCATTTTTTAGTATAGGGATGAGTTAAGGCGATGAAGTGGGCTGATTTGCTGAGCTGATCAACGACAACAAAGATGGTGCTTTTGCCATTAGAGGACGGTAAGCCTTGATGAAATTCATGGATATATCGTCCCAAACTTGGCATGGGATGGGTAATGGCTGTAGGAGGCCAGTAAGAGAAAGCATATCAACTCTGACTCATTGACAAATGTCATAAGTAGCCACAAATTCCTTAACTTCTTAATGCATGGCGGGCTAATAAAATTGTTGTGCCAACCATTTATAAGTTCGGTGAATTCCAGAGTGTCCTCTTGCAAGTGAAGAGTGGAAGTCTTGTAGTAGTTGTTTGGAAATATCAGATTTGGGGGGAACACAAATGCGATGCTTGAAATAGATCAAGCCATTTTTCCAAGAAAATGAGCTTCCGGTTTGATCAGTAGCTTGTTTGTGTAAGGATCTCATATAGGAATGGTGGATGGCAGCTTCTTTGATAGTGTCCCATAGGTTGTGTTTTGGGAGGGAGAGGGTATGCAAAGTTGGGTTGTCCCCTCGTCGAGACAATGCTTCTGTTGCTGAATTTTCCTTGCCTGGTTTATACACAATCTCATATTCATAACCAAACAATTTGGAAAGCCATTTTTGTTGTTCAGGAGTTGTGATGCATTGATCTAACAAATGTTTCAAGCTTTTTTTATTGGTGTATACCACAAACTTTCGACCCACTAAATACAGACTCTATAGTTTGACTGTCATGACAACGACGAGCATTTCCTTGCATAAGTAGACCATGCTAGTTTGGCAACCCTAAGTGCATGGCTCATGTATGCAATAGGTTGCCCATCCTGAGTGAGAATGACCCCTATACCATCTACAGAAGCGCCTATTTCTATGATAAAAGGTTTTTCAAAATTCGGTGGTGTTAATGTAGGCATGGTTGTCAAGGCTTGCTTAATATTGCTGAAGGCTTTTTCTGCTTCTTCGGACCACCTAAATTGCCCCTTTTTTAATAAATTGGTGAGGGGTCTAGCAAGAATGCTATAATGCCGTAAAAACTTCCAATAACAACCTGTCAAACCCAAAAATCCCCTTAATTCAGTGATGTTGCTCGGTCGGGGCCAGTCAAGCATAGCTCGTATCTTATTCTGATCAACCTTAACTCCTTCCAGTGTAATTATGTAACCCAAATACTCAAGTTCTTATTGCCCAAAAGCACACTTTTTAAGCTTAATGAAAAAGTGAAGTTGCGGAAGGATCTCAATGCCTCGCATGTTCAAGACGTAGATTCCAATTGGGACTATATATGAGAATATTATCAAAGAAAACTAGAACACATTTAAGGAGATGTTGTCGAAAAATATTGTTCATGACTACTTGAAATGCGGATGGGACATTACAAAGGTTGAAGGGCATGACAAGGTACTCATAATGGCCGTTATGTGTGCAGAATGTTATTTTATGCACATCTGGAGGGTGTACCTATACCTGGTGGTATCCGGCAGTGAGATCAAGCTTTGTGAAGAAAGTGGCACCGTGGAATTCATCCAACATGTCATCAACTGTTGGTATGGGAAATCGGTGTTTAGTGGTGACCGAATTAAGGGCCCGATAATCTGTGCAAAATCTCCAAGTTCCGTCTTTCTTTCTCACTAATAATACTAGTGAAGAGAAAGGGCTAGTGTTGGTTTTTATTAATCTTGAATCCAACATTTCATTAACTTGCTTTTCACTTTTTAGTTTTTGAAAGTAAGCATACCTGTATGGTCGGACATTGACTGGCTCAACTCCTTCTTTTAGGTTGATTTGGTGGTTGATCTCATGGATGGGTGGCAACTGATTTGGTTGCTGGAACAAACCCTGAAACTAGTCCAAAAGGGCCTACATTTATGGGCAGATTTTAGCTACGGATGTCTCACTTTCTGTTAACATATATAATGCAAACAAAGAGGATTTTCTATGACTTTCTTTAACTTCATCCTCTGTTGAGGCAATCTAGATGCACGGGGCATTGATGCCACACAAGTGCTGCAACTGACCACCCCATTGGAACTCTATAGTCATCTTTCCCCAATCACAAACTACAACCCCTAACTGTTCCAACTACTATACTCTAAGGATCAAATCTAAACCTGTTAGCGGCAAAACATAGAGTGTAAGATGGAAAAGAATACCTTGGAGGTGAACCGAACTCCTTCGAACCTCCCTTGGCACTTTAATGGACAACCATTTACGACCTTGACAGAGAAGGGTTGAGTGGCGATTACCGGTAGCTTCAGCATGCTCGCAACTTTCTCACTAATAAAATTGTGAGTCGAGCCCCTGTCAATAAGAACTATGATGCAGTGGTTGTGTATGGTTGCATTGATGCACAAGGTTTTGGCTGTTGACCATCCATTGAGTGCGTGAAAGTAAATTTCTAGTTCTTCTTCATTTTCTTCTCCTTCGGCTCCATAACAGAAGAACCTGTGCTTGGTGGCATTGATGGCCTGCGGTGAACTTTTCATCACAGTTGAAACAGAGTCCTTACATTTGCCGCTGCTGCATTTCCTCCCACGAGAGGCATTTTGGGGCGAAATCTGCAACTAGTAGGGTGGGCCTATCGGGTTATGCCCGAACCGATTGAACCTTCTTTGTCAACCCAGCTACTCCTTTTTCATGAGATCCAAACTGATGGTTTCTTTCAAGGATTTGGGTTTAAACATCCAGATACCCTCAGCAATTTCGAGTTACAACCAGGCAATAAACGTACCCACCAGGACCTTTTAGGTCTTGCCTCTAACCTTATTCCCCAATCTCTCAAATTATTTTTGGTAATCCCTCAAGGGCCCAATCTGCTTCAATCTGGACAGGGCCTCATCAAAATCTTCACAATTAGTTGGCCAAAAACGAGCCCAAATTTCTTCTTCAAAACTAATCCATGTCACCCTCCTTCCTTCTTCTTTATAAGCTCGGTGAAGCCATTTCCACCACTGGTTAGCTTCCCCTTCCAGATGGAAGGAAGCCAGTCAAACTTTCTGTTCTTCTAGAATTCCCTGGTACTCGAAGAATTGCTCAACGCAACTGAGCCATTCTGTCGGGTCATCGGCTGCAAAAATAAGGAAGTTAAGTTTTGCAAACCTAGAGATGAAAGGTTATCGGCCCCTGTCAGCTCTCTTAGCCCCTTCATCGTGGTGTGGCCGCATTCTGCCACTTCTGGTTGAGGTGTTGTTGTTGTATCCTTCACGGTTGATTAATAGAGTATCTGTTAATCATTAGAGATTACTCTCCAGTTGTTGAAGCTTATCGATGACCCCAACTACATTCTGCTGTAGCTGTCCTGGATTCCTCCGACGCTAGCTTCTAAGTTTTCAATCTTCTCTTTATTGGTAGACATGATTCTAATACCAATTGATAAGTTCCTAGTCTGAACAAAGAAGAGCTGAAGAGTAAGTTTATATTTTTGGCTAGAAAGACCAATGATTTCTGCAAATATTACTTACTTTATTCAGGAACTAAGGAGGCTTTAAATAGAAAAGTTTACAGTAGCTTTCCCTGTTATTCAGGAGCTCAGCTGCTATTCTAAGAGATAAAGTAATTCAAATAAGAGATAACGAAAGGATAAAGAAAGATAACACTTGGTAATTCAAATAAGAGATAACAAAAGGATAAAGAAAGATAACATTTGGACCAAGTCTTCCGGAAGTGCAGCAGTCTTTTATTTCCCAGATTTTCCATATTGTTAACTTAGAGTCTCTTGGGGTTTTTGGTTAGGATTCAGGTTGACCTTCTTGCTATAACAATGGTGGTCCTAATTGCTAAACGATAGAATTTATTTTTTAGTTTAATGGCATATTCTTGACACATAGAACTCTTAATGTATTTCTCTATTTAAACTACCCTGAAATGATCTGGTGAGCTATGTCTTCATCAATCTCTCTATTGCTTTGGATGATAGATCCTAGATTCCTAAAACTCTCTTTTTGTGGTATAACTTTTGAATTGATTTTTACCTCCTCATTGGAATTCACCCTATGGCTCGAAAAGTTACAACCTAAGTACTCAGTCTTAGTCCTACTTAGTTTAAAACCCTTCAACTTTAACATATCCCTTTAAAATTTTAACTTGACATTAAAACCCTTTTTTGTCTCATCCACTAAAACAATGTCATCAACAAACACCATAAACCTAGACACATCTCTTTAGATATTTTTAGTGAGCTCATCCATCACTACTGTAAACAAAAAGAGACTCAATGAAAAGCCTTAGTGTAATTCAATATTTATAAAAAAAATTTAGCGGGATAGAATAAGGGTGAGGGAAACCCTTTAAAGTACACCAAGACAGTCAAGTAAGTGTATTAGGAATTGTTTACTGTAACGCTCACACAACGTATTTACCGTGTAGGAAATCTAATCTATCTTTTTTAGTTGCAAGTCGTAGACTAGTTATTCTGTCATACTACTTAGCACAAGTGTAGCAGAAAGGTCCAGCAAGGATGTTGGAAACCGTAGGATTGTCATACATACAGGGCTACAGCGCAAAAACTCCTAGCCTAACTAAAGACGAGTAGAGCCGCTCTGCTGTAGCCTGTCAAGTATTTTACAAAGCAGGGCTCCATATCAGGTATATCCTTTATTGCTAGTGCCCTTTTTATTTATTTATTTATTTATTACGTATTTATTTTCTTTTCATTTAACCCATCTTTTTAACATATTCAGTTTTACCTTTTCCCCCTTTTACCTGCATCA
>JANQBM010067804.1:1730-25974 GCA_025594535.1 Erythroxylum domingense | reverse complement strand
ACGTATTTATTTTCTTTTCATTTAACCCATCTTTTTAACATATTCAGTTTTACCTTTTCCCCCTTTTACCTGCATCACTTTTTCATTATCACATTTGCATGTGGGTCTACCGGAAACAACCTCTCTATTATGTAGGATAAGGTTGCGTACTATCAGACCTTCCCAGACCTCGTTTTATTGCGAGATTCCAAACTGGGTGATGATGATGATGATGAAGGAGCATTGACTAGCGTAAGGACGATAGGGGTGACATGGAAGCGTTTCCTATTGGTATTAGCCTACATCAAGGCTCCACTTTAAGTCTTGTTCTATTCGCATTAGTGTTAGATAAGCTTACCAAACATATTCAAGGAGAGGTACCTTGGTATATGTTATTTGTTAACGATATTGTCCTGGTAGATGAGACAAGGGCGAGGGTCAATTTCAAGTTGGAATGTTGGAGAGAAATGTTAAAGCTCAAAGGTAAGTTTTATAGAATAGTGATTCGGCCAACCATGTTATATGGGGTAGAATGCTGGCCTGCCAAATGTCGACATAGAAGAAAGTTGTTGGTAGTAGAGATGCGTATACTTCGGTGGATGTGTGACATTACCAGACGAGATAAGGTACGAAATTGTGTGGTGAGAGACAGACTATAGGTGGCCAGTATTGCTGATAAGATGAGATAGTCCAGGCTTAGGTGGTTTGTGCATATGAGCAGGAGGCACTCTGATGCTCCTGTAAGACAAAGTGAGCAAATATTCCTTAATGGCTATAAGAGGAGAAGAGGGAGGCCATACAAGAACTGGAGAGAACTGGTCAAGAAAGATATGACAGAGTTGGCCCTTATTGTAGAAGCGGCCAAAAATAGAAAATTTTGGCTGGATAGGATAAGGGTGAGGGAAACCCCTTAAAGTACACCAAGGTAGTCGAGTAAGTGTATTAGGAATTGTTTACTGTAACACTCGCACAACGTATTTACCGTGTAGGAAGTCTAATATGTCTTTTCTAGTTACGAGTCGTAGACCAGTCATTCTATTATACTACTTGTCTTTTCAGCACAGGTGTAGGGGAAAGGACTAGCAAGGATGTCGAAAACTGTAGGATTGTCATACACATAGGGCTATAGCGCAAGAACTTCTAGCCCAAACTAGAGACAAGTAGAGTCGCTCTGTTGCAGACTGTTAGGTATTTTACAGAGCAAGGCTCCATATCAGGTATATCCTTTATTGTTATTGCCCTTTTTATTTTTATTTATTTATTTACGTATTTATTTTCATTTCATAACATATTTATTTTCTTTTCATTTACCCCATCTTTTTAACATATTCAGTTTTACCTTTTCTCCCTTTTACCTGCATCACTTTTTCATTATCACATTTGCATGTGGGTCTACCAGAAATAGCCTCTCTACTATGCAAGGGTAAGGTTGCGTACTATCAGATCTCCCCTGACCCCGCTTTGTTACGGGATTTCAGACTGGGTGATGATGATGATAATGTATTTACGATGAAGTTATTTAAATTATTTTCTGTATATCTTTTGTCAAAAAGTTAATTCAATTTTAAAATTTTATTATATAATAATTAAACCATAAAGTAAAAGTTAAAGCTAGTGTCACTATTTTGTTTTTGTTCTGCTGCAAACAAGAAATACATAAATGACTAATTGGCCAATGTTACAGCCCTGAAAATATAATGAGATTAAGTTCTTCTCCTACTTAGATTCATCTATCTTAAAAGAAATTTAGGCATTGCGCCTTTCAAATTGAAGGAAATTTTAGGAATGAAAAATGATATTTTCTCAAAAGTTCCGAATATACAAAAACTAATGAACACCTAAGTGTTGGGAAAGATCATAATAAGCTTCAATATAAGCACAATAGTGTAATCAACAAATAACCCAATAAACCTTTTCACTAACAAGAATAAACATTGTTCGCTCAAGGTTACACGCTCTAAGTTCTAATAATTTTAACCTTGGTAATTACCACAAGCGCACGGGTTATTTACGTAGTACTTAAGGTGTCGATCCCACAAGGAAGGAAACTAGTCCTAAAATCTAATGGCATCTAAGTTCGCAAAACCTAATTTAACAACTACTGTAGAAATTTAAATCAAT
Source organism: Erythroxylum domingense (assembly GCA_025594535.1). Taxonomy (NCBI): domain Eukaryota; kingdom Viridiplantae; phylum Streptophyta; class Magnoliopsida; order Malpighiales; family Erythroxylaceae; genus Erythroxylum; species Erythroxylum domingense. Next base: position 23,874 of record JANQBM010067804.1, on the reverse strand, counting down.
CAAATACTAGAAATTAAAGCACCCAAAGAACAAACAAAAGCGAACTCACACAAATAATCCAAATTTCAACCTAGAAGCGACCAATTGAGAGAAAGAGGGAATCTATTCGAAATTAAAGAAAATCCATCCAATTATGAAATTTTCGATTTAACGGGCCTAGACCATCCTTGGGTGAAATACTCTCTATTGAGTTATAATTCTTAACCCTAATTAATAATCCCTAATTCAAATTATAGAAATTGCGATCTCTTGATCTACAATTTGTCCAAAACCTAAATTAGTTTTAACGCTATCTACTAACCTACTGGGAATCTGTGCTCGATCTCTTGTTACACGACTCTACCAGTTTGATTCAATTATCTACCTATCGATTTACCTAACTATCGTTAACCTAAATTGATGATTTTTATCAACTCACCCTCTCAGTTTATTGCCCAGTTATGAAGAATAGAATTGAATTACAATAAATTGAAATAAAACACAATCAAATCAAATTTATTAATCTCAACAATAAATAAATCGAAGGTGAGTTTAGACAGAAAAATTAACACTCAATGACAAATAATTCAAATCAATCTAAAATTCCATACATCAATGAAATCGAAATAAAAACTAGAAGATACTATCGGAATGGATCTCGGAGTTGTCTCCTTCCTCAATCGATTGAGCTCTATCTAAGTTTTCCCTCAAATTTCTGGCAGAATTTCACGTTTGTGCAGCTCTCTTGGCTTTCTAATCTCTCCCCTCTACATCTGCTAGGCATTGTTCTATTTATTCTGTAATAGCCTTAAGTCAAATTTGGGGTTGAAACGATCCAAAAAATCACTCAAATTTTAAGTTTTTCTGTTAGCCCGACGCAGGGCACAATCGTGGCCCTGACTGCCACGATCGTGGCCTACTGTTTAGCATTCTATCACGATCATGGCTTGGCTGTTGCTGGCTCCTCCTCTTCTGTCACAATCGTGGCCACTGTACACGATCGTGGCCTATGTCTTTAGCCCGAAACTCTTTAAATCTTCAACATTCTTCCCTGTTTACCCTGCAACACTAACACACACATCAAGGTACCTCAAAAATATACAATTTAAGCTCAAAGATTCAAACTAACCCATAAAAACACTTAAACACAAAACTAATCTAATTAAACCCTAAATGCATACTCAACACTCAATTTAACACAAAATGCATAACAAATTAAACCCTAAAATATTATACAAAACACTGCTATCAACATCCCCATACTTAAAACGTTTGCTTGTCCTCAAGCAAACAAAACAACAACACCTAACAAAACAAACACACTATGCAATAATATGACAATGGCTCTAATCTTCATGAACTAACTTTAATCTTGGACACACCCATTCAAATTATATCAAATCATTAACATGCAAAATAGGTGTCTAGGGGCTTTGAACTAAATATACAACTTAATCAAGACCTAAGTGTTACTTATTTACCCTTTTCAATTGTACACACACATTAATAATCTTCGGTCCCTGAGGCTCGGTAACTGCTCATAGGTATAGTTCCATGAAACTTCAAGCCTAACACAAGTCCGATAGGTTCTCATTTAAACACATCACATTTTTAACTGGCTACTAGCTCTACTCATAACCCGAAGGTCAACAGAATAGTGATTATTGAACACTTATTAAACACTTTTCTCTTTTTTTATTTTTTATTGCCTACCTTGTTGCTTTTAGCTATTCGTTTTCATGAAAAATACTAGTTAAGCTATTTAACCTAAAAGGCCTAAATTATGAATGAATGCGACAATCTATAGGGTTCTAAATTTACGTTAAGTCCTAATTAGGCTATATATTTATCCAAAGGCCCCATAATTCACTAATTTCGTAGGTTAATAATCGTTCACAACTAATAGACTATGTCTTAAATTAAAAAAAATTCACTCAATCTAAGACATTGACCAATTTACACACTTCACGCCATTCACACTTCACACCATGCAGCCTAATACTATCATACAGTATGCAAAATTCACATATAAAAGGAAAACATAGAATCTCTCCTCACACTTAAACAACACATTTTCCTCAATGTGAGAAGGAATACACACGACACTTACATAATTGAAATGTGAAAACAAAAATTAAAATAACAAAGAATAGATAAAGTTAATTATAAAAAGAAAAATAAAAATAATAGAAAGATAAATAACACAAAACAAAATAGAATGGAAGAAAAAAATTTTGGGTTAGACTAGAATCCTAAGGAGATGGAGGTGGTGATGGTGTGGGAGGTAGTAATTGAATACCCTGAGCTTCGAAATACCGATAGAGTCGGCAAATCTCTCGGCTCTGGCATCTTTGTGTATGTACCAGTTCCTTTAATGTTCTGTTAGCTTTAGAGATTGCATCCAAAACCATTGTCCAGCATTGGTCCTCTTCTTCCTCTTCTTCTAATTCCTCGCTCATTGATGCTTCCTGTGCCTGTCTAGGTGGCATAGAGCTTGAGCTTGCTTGACCCGTCCTGGTCTGGACATATGTCTTTTCATTTATTTCCTGCAAAATCATGTTGGTGGAGTGAATGATCTCTGCCCAAAATAGATGATAGTGGTCAAGGAACTCGGGCAGATGCACTGTTAACTCCATCCGATCTACACCAAAATGCTCTGCGATGGCAGACATAAGTACCCCATTCTGAGATGGTTGCTCCGCTTCCGCAGAACTTAAGCACATGTGTAGATGTGCATACCGGAATACTATGGTCCATGCACCATAGTATGAACAGTTCCTTGGTTGAACACTTGTTGGTCTCTGATTTGTCAAAGACCAGCTGGCTTATAAATTTGTGTAATAGCAAGTGTTCATAGGACCAAATAATGTTGTTGTGAGCATTTTTGGCATAAAAATGCTCAACGCCTGTAAGCTTGTGCTAGTATTGGGAGGCATAAAAGTCATCATATTGGTCAACAATGGTGGATTCGATGAATCCACATATGTCACACATAATTTCTACCGTTAATTTATAAGCTCGCCCCCTCAATTTAAACCATAATTCCTTAGTGTTCTTGGGGTCAAAGGTTAGGGACATGAAAAATTCTAGGGTAAGCTCTTCATAAACAGCGAATTGGAATCTAATGAATTGACCCTACTAGATCCTCTTTGCTAAGTTCTCTACCCGTTCCCGCACTTCTATCCTGTCCAATGTATCGAAACCAAAATATTTAGGCAAAATAATTTGCCTAGAACGAATGGAACGGAAACGAATACCGTCCTCCTCAGTGTAAATAGGAAATGAAGCTCTAAAGTCTACTGCTCGATTTTGTCTTCCTCGTCCCGCAACTTGTTGTGTTCCGTAAGGCTGCCGTCGGGTGGTTTGCTTGATAGGAGACATGATTAGGTTGAAATTTGAAAGTTAACGAGGGAAAATTCTAAAGAGATGTTGGAGTGTTTGGAAGTTGGAATTCTAAAGAGATAAAGTAAAAATAAAAATGAAAGTGAAAGTTAAGTAAGAATTGAATAAATAGGTGGTAAAGAGGGTAAAATGGTCAAGTGTCACTTAAAGGACACCATAAAAGGATCATGACCTGACTGATCACGGTCGTGGCCAATGCCTATATCCTGACACTAAAACCTTCTTCTTCCAATTCTTTCCTTCTTTCAGCTCATAGTTCTTCTTCACTTCTCTTAATATGCTTGCGTACTCTTCCCTATGATTTCGAAATCCTATTCCTCTTTTTGTTTTTATTGAACCAAAACAAGAATGAACCTAACTAGAAAATTCAACTAATCTAACATATTAGACAACAACTAATTTCTTTCCATAGATTGTCTCCCATGTAACGCTTCTTTTTAACATCAGTAGCTTGACACTCCCTTAAAGCTCACGGTGGTTGGAATGACTGATTTGATGGTAACGTTGTTATTAATCTCAAAGTCTGAATATTTGCTAACATCTTACAACTACCATCTTCCTTGGAATTTTATTTACCTTGCCTTCTCCTTCGCGAGCGCTTATTTCGAAAGGCATTTGCAGGATTCTCAATGTCTTTCCATTCTCCTCGAGGTTCGAGTTTATTGCAATTTACTAGAGTTGAAGGAGCTCCGTACTCTCTAACAGTCACCTTGAAGGTCAGTGGCTCCTTCCCTACTCGTAGAGTTAGTTCGCTCCATCCACATCAATCGTTGAGCATGCAGTGGCTAAAAACGGTCATCCAAGAATCATCGGAGTATCCTCATCTTCATTAATATCCAAAATATAGAAATATGTGGGAAAGATAAAATTATCGACCTTGATCGGCACATCTTGTATGATTCTCATCGGTCTAAGTGAAGTTCCATCGGCCATCTTAACCAAAAAGTTTGTGGGCACTAACTCTCATAACCCCAATTTAAGACTGAGAGTGTAGGGCATCCCATTTATACTTGCATCTAAGTTTGCGAATGCCCTATTTATGACGATCTTGTTGATACTGCAGGGCATCCTTCTTCACTATGTTGGAGGTGTCTTCCAGTATCCGCTCCTTCCACTTCTCTGTGATAGACTCTTGTAATTTCAGTTTAGATTGTATTCGTTCCGTCGCTTCCTCGACTTTTTTTGGCTCGATTTCTTGTAACGTTTCTGCTGTTCTACTGGCATATAATTCCTTCTGAGCAAAAAATTGGTGCGGGAATACTCGTCGAGTTACTTGCACTGATTTGCTCACGGTCTCACTTGGAAGGTTGTCTTTAACTACTTGACCTGTTCCTTTGTCTACCTCTTCCAACTCCTCGTCCTAAGTCTGGCTTACAACCATGATACGCTCCTTCGGGTTCGACTTGGTGTTGCTAAGAAGAGTTCCAACATTCCGAGTTGACATTGCTTTTGCGAGCTGCCCTACTCAGACTTCTAAATTGTGGATAGACGAAGCATGATTCTTCATGACTTGCTCGAATTTACTCTCGAGCCTCCTATGTGCTTCTTTCATTCCCCCTATCTTATCCAAATTTTGTCCAATTTAGAATCCATCGAGCTTGTTTTGTCCTGTTAGAAGCTCGATTGTCCTTGGGGTCTGAATTGCCCTCCATTGTTGTTGTTAGAGCAGGAGAAGTCTGGGTGATTCTTCCACCCAGGGTTATATGTGTTGGAGTAGGGATTATTACCCCCTCCACGTCCAAATTGGGCTCCCATGTAATGGCCTTGCTCCGGGTTATCTTCTCTCATCAAAAAGTAGTCCACTATATCATGATCAAATTGGCCACATAGCTCGAACTTTAATTGCGTGGCTTTTACCATAGTCGAGGATGACGCCTTCATATTACTGAGTTGTTGCGTCAAGTTATCGATTTTAGCTTGCATTTCTGTCATCTGATCAACAGTGACAACTCCCTTCTCCTCCCTAAAGTTAGTAGGCTGCTTACTACTTTCATTGGCCTATAGGCAGCTATTGTTGGCCATCTCCTCTATTAATTCCTCTGCTTCATCGACCGTATTTCGTATTAAAGATCCTCCTGATGCCGCATCGATGATGCCTCTAGTCTGTGGGTTTACTCCACTATAAGATGTCTACAGTAAGAACTCCTTAGGTAGATTGTGGTGTGGGCATCTCCTCTGCAGATCCTTGTAATGCTCCCACGCTTCATAAATGGACTCCCCATCACTTTGTTGGAAATTTGTAATTTCCTTAATAATTTTAGTGGTCTTTGTCAGTAGGAAGTATTTATCCAAGAAGGCACGTACTAACTATTCCCTTAGCGAGGCTCAATGAATGATACCAAGTCTACGCTCTATCCCTAAGTTTAAAGGGAAACAGCCTAATTCTCACTGTGTCTTCCGACATCTGGTGATACCAAAAAGTATCACAGATCTCGAGAAAACTCACGATGTGAGCATTCGAGTCTTCATTTGCAAGTCCATAGAATTGGACCTTCTGTTGAAGCATATTCAAGAGGGCTGGCTTGATGTCAAAAGAAACCACTTGAACAGGCAGTCTAGCCACTCTTTGATTCACAGGATTGAACCTTAGCCTCATAAAATCCATTAGGGTCCTCTATTGTTGCCTACCAGGGTTGATTTCTTGATCCATATTTCTGTGCAGTTCCTCGGCCATTTGTGCTTTCTCGAACTCTTCTTCTTCTTCTCGCCGAATTTTCCTAAGGGTTTGTTCTAAACGTGTTATGTCAAAATCTAAAGTCTCAATTTCACGACTTAAACCCCTCGTCGCTCTGGTGTTCATGCAAAAGCACGATTCCTACGTAGAACTAACGAAAAACAAAAATAAAAATTAAAAGTTATCCTAACTCCTTAAACTATAGAACTAAGTTGCCTTCCCTGTTAATGGCGCCAAAAACTTGTTCGCTCAAGATTACACGCTCTAAGTTCTAATAATTTTAACCTTGGTAATTATCGCAAGCTCACGAGTCGTTCGCATAGTACCTAAGGTGTCGATCCCATGAGGAAGGGAATTAGTCCTAAAATCTAACGATAGCTAAGTTCGTAAAACCTAATTTAACAACTACTGCAGAAATTTAAATCAATCGAGAATCAAATACTAGAAATTAAAGCACCCAAAGAATAAACAAAAGCGAACTCACACAAATAATCCGAATTTCAACTTAGAAGCGATCAATTAAGAGAAAAGGGGAATCTATTCGAAATTAAAGAAAATCTATCCAATTATGAAATTTCTGATTTAATGAGCTTAGACAATCCTAGGGTGAATTACTCTCTCTCGAGTTATAATTATCAACCCTAATTAATAATCCCTAATTCGAATTATAGAAATTGCGATCTCTTGATCTATAATTTGTCCAAAACGTAAATTAGTTCTAACGCTGTCTATTAACCTACTGGGAATCTGTGCTCAATCTCTCGTTATACGACTCTACTAGTTTAATTCAATTATCTACCTATCAATTTACCTAACTCTCGTTAACCTAAATCGATGATTTTTACAGGCTCACCCTCTCAGTTTATTGCCCAGTTATGAAGAATCGAATTGAATCACAATAAATCGAAATAAAACACAATCAAATCAATTTTTTTAATCTCAAGAATAAATAAACCAGAAGGTGAGTTTAGACAGAAAAATCAACACTCAACGACAAATAATTCTAATCAATCTCAAATTTCATACATCAATGAAATCAAAATAAAAACTAGAAGATACTATCAGAATGGATCTTGGAGTCACGACTGCGAGAAACCATCTATTTCGGGAAGTACGTCACATCAAGCGTATCTCCATGCCTCTGTTCCTTTGTCTTCTTCCTCAATCGATTGATCTCTATCTAGGTTTTCTCTCGAATTTCTGCCAAAATCTCACATTTATGCAGCTCTCTCGGCTCTCTAATCTCTCCCCTTTGCGGTTGCTAAGTATTGTTCTATTTATCCTGTAGAAGCCGTAAGTCAAACTTGGGGTTGAAACGAACCAAAAAATCACCCAAATTTTGAGTTTTTCTGTCAGCCCGACGCAGGGCACGATCATGGCCCTGACTGCCACGATCCTAACCTACTGTTTAGCCTTCTATCACGATCGTGGCCTGGCTGTGCACGATTGTGGCCTGACTTAATGCTCTCTGTCACGATCGTGGCCCATGATGCACGATCGTGGCCTAGCTGTTGCTCACTCCTCCTCTTCTGTCACTATTATGGCCACTGTGCATGATCGTGGCCTATATTTTTTAACCCGAAACTCTTCAAATCTTCACTATTCTTCCCTTTTTACCCTGCAACACTAGCACACACATCAAGGTACCTAAAAAAATATACAATTAAAGCACAAAGATTCAAACTAACCCATAAAAACACTTAAACACAAAACTAATATAATTAAACCTTAAATGCATACTCAACACTCAATTTAACACAAAATGCAAAACAAATTAAACCCTAAAAAATCATACAAAACATTACTATCAAACACCAATAGAGAAAACACCGTAAAGCAAATAAAAAGATAAGAAAATCATAATAGCAAATCAAGGATAAAACACTAAAATTTTACATGAAAACCCTTCAATATGAAGGGAAAAATCGTAGGACCTAAGTCTATTAAAAAACTCCAATAGTCAATAAGAAAAATTATACAAAGTCTTTTTCTAATTGTATACTTGGGGTAAATACATCAATATATATTCAAAATAATATATTCTTAGACTACAAACATAATGATGGTCATCACCTATACCCATGGAAACCAAACTTGGAAGAAAGAAAAGAAAGACTTGTTAAAATTTAAGCCTAACAAGAACTGAACAAAAAATAGCCTTAGAGAACTCTCAAACATGATCTAACTATACAAAATTTGTTTAAATGATTCCTCAACACACTTGCAAAATTTCAACCTAATCAGACCGTATTTTACTACTAGATTGTCCACCTAATCAAAAGTTGTCCATATTTTCTTTTTTCTTTCTTTTTCCCTGAGTGTCTCTCTTTCCCTTTTCCCAAAAAATGTGGCTTCATTTTTCTATCTCAAAAAGTCAACCCTATGCCTTTATCAAATGTCTAAAATACCTACCAACATGGGTATATTTAACCAATATGTCATTACACAAAGGATGAGCTTCAATTTAGTGGGAAATTATCTATTATAGGACACCATCCACTTGAGCCATAAACTAATCATCCAAATGAGCCATAGAATAATTAAGTTACCCTCCATATAGAAGAGAAACTCACCTAACAAATCTCCCCCTAATATTATATAAGGGAGTCCATCATACCAATAACTTTGTGATAAACATTATTCTTCTCTTTCAAAACAGATTTAGTCATCATATTTGAGTCATTCTCATCAGTTATGGGTCTTCATCAACTTTAGTTGTTTTGAATCTAACACATCATGGATCCAATAATACTTTATATCATTGTTCTTTGACTTGAAGTGAAAAGTGTGATTATTCTCAATTGAATCGACATTTGACTGTCACAAAATAAAATATACTTCTCTTACTCAAACTTATGCTTCTTAAATAATATTTTTACCCACCTCCTTATAAGCTTCAATACTTACAACAAACTTAGCTTCTATTGTGGCGAGTTCAACAAACTTTTGCAATTTCGATTGCCATAACACTATCTCTTACAAATGTGATTAAGTACTTTGAAGTAGACTACCACTGCTTTTTATCTTAAAAAGTCATCCCTATACCTTTATTAAATGTCTAAAATGTCTACCAGCATGATCATATTTAACCAATATGCCATTACACAAAAAATGAGTTTTAATTTGGTAGGCTATTGTTTAATATAAGTCTCCATTCATTTGGGGCATAAACTAATCTTCCAAATTGCCAGAGAATAATTAAGTTAACAGGAAAACTCACCTAATACTAGCTAGAAATAGAAAGCAGAATCTAATAACTAACTACTCTTTTAGTTACCACATGTAATTAAATAATGCCTTATATTATTTAAGTCTACAATGAGGTTTATATAATTGTTATTCTTCTTGCTTCAGCTTATGTCTAGCTTGTATATGCCATTTTGGTTTCAAATCATGTTCAAGCTACTCAAGTTTTGTCTTTCTCCTATGCTCAGAATCATATACAGCATAATACAAGTGAAAACATCAATAATTTCTTAGTCCTACCTTTGGTTATGTTTCGTTAGCTATCACAATTTCTAAATTCTACCTTTACTAACATTTTTTTTACTATAACCGCCAATATAATGGTGCTTTAATAGAAAATTAAATGTTTGTAACCAATATCATTTATGATCAAGTACAATGGATACTATAGGCCCTTGGTTGACTATATTATCTCTGCTTAATTGCTCACTTTTTAATAAACTACTTTCTATCATTATAATAAAGAGGGTTCATTATATAGGCTACTTAAGAATGATCCATCTGACCGATGGATATCTTCCTTGTCAACTTAAAACCATTAAAGGAGGATTCTGCTTGATGACTTGTGATATTGGTGTTGGAATAACAAATGGAAGAGGGGATGGAGCTATAAGATTATCCCACTAAAATTCTACATTAGCATTATCAATTTTTAATCCCACAATATGTATTAGGAAAGGCCTCTAACCATAGTTTTATTGTACATCAGTTAGATGTTTCTTATTATCTCCTTTAACTCCTCAGAACACAAATATATATAGTTGTTCTAATTTAAAGCCCTTTCCAAGAACTCCATAAGTCTAGTCTTTTTGGCTTACCAAAATGTCTATTCCAAGAATTCAATATTGGAAATGAAAAGAAAAGTTAGTGAAAGATGACTCTATAAATAAATCATTTAGATCATTAGCTCAATTACACAATTTCTAAAGGATTAGGCTACAGGACTTAAGTTTGCCCAGTTAAATTTTGGACTCTTTGTCTTAAATATCCTCTATTATGAAAGAAATACTTTATTAAAAATAAAACATTTTTTAAATTTAGTTAGCATTTAGGCTTCGAGCCAGATCAGGCAATGGAGCCTAAACCTGAGCTTAATCAAAAGCTCAAACTCAAGCTCAACCTGAATCTTAGTAAAGTTAGTCAAACATGTTAACCTTAAGTTGAGTTGGACTGGGTTAAGCCTAGTCTGAACTATTTTGCTGCCCACATTCATCTCAAAGTAATATGAGCTTTGTGCTCCTCTTGGCCCTCTAAGATACATAATTTTTTAATATTTCTTCTATCAAAAAGATAGTCAAAGAAGAAGTTGGTACATCTATCTTCATCATTATGCTATAATATCCTAAATAATTGCTTAATTAGTGAGTTATAATCCTCTAAATCTTTGTTGTATACAATTGAGGCTTACTTTATACTTAATATCACAAAGTTAACAATTGCCTCTAGCTTTTTATGCAAAAGATCTTTGGTGATGAAGACAACTTGTTAAGTGTCATATGAACAACTTCGTTTGTTGAGTTTCTGTTAATTCCCTTTTAGTAGCTTATAGTTTTGTCATACAATTGAATATTTTGTAACCTTTTGTGTTCATCTCTAGGCTTCTGAGAACTACTTCCCTAAATCTTTTAATTTTAACTGGATAGTTAAATAATCTAAAAGGTAGTTTGTGAAGATGCAAGTGTAATAAGAGAAACCTCAATAACATAATGGTTAAAATTTAAAGGCCTACTTTTAAAATTTAAAGGCCTACTAAAGTGAGCTTTTTTTAATGGAAAGTCAATAGCTAATTGAAATTGGTAGATCTCTATTAATTTTCTTACAAATTAACCAATCACCTACTTGCTTATTATTCCACGTTAGAAAATTCCAATCATATCTAAGATCTGGAACTCCTAATTGAGACATGCACACTGTAAAGTCATCTTTGAAGTGGATCAGGCTTAATCTAGCTTCCATAACTTCAAATGTATAAGAAATATTGTTAAAATACCCCAAGATTAACTAAGGATCATTGATGTTATTATTAGAAAATCAAGGTAGGATATAATCTCACGTATAATGGAAGAAACATAAAACTTTTCTATGATTTCATGAAATCAAATAATGAACACAATAAAATATAAACATAAATCATAACTTCTTTCATATTCTGATCCTTTTTCTTGCAATTTTCCTTGAATAGTTTCTGAAAACAATTCATTGCAACCATTATAGTTTCATGCATATTTAGCCTCTAACAATTTCCATATTAATTGGTCTAAAGAACTCTATATATGGAGTAGAGATGGATAAATAAAGAGTGCTAGCTCCTTTATAACCTACGCTTATTTCTAATTAAATATAAATTAGGTATAAATAAGATTCAATATCTAATATTGGTCCTTATGTAACACCCCACTCTCGCAAGACACGTACCCGACATCTTGAGTGATATTCGAGAACATACCCCTCGAGGGTGGCATGCTAGCACAATCAGTCAATAAAATCTTGTTACAAATTTTTTTTTCAACACACATATGCGGAAATCAATAATCAAATGGGCCTATTCTGTTCTTTAATAACATCAAAATCACATTTATTATTATTACACTCAAGATCAATCTCATTCACAAACCTTTCCACTATGGAAAGTTATTACAAAATGGAAATATTCAAATATACATGTTATAATAATTGCGGAAGACTCAATTTGATACAAAAATACGAAAATACTAATACAGATGCAAACTGATCCCTACCTCTTTCTCTTACTTGAATGCAGTGGCTATACTCCCGTTTGCCTAACGGGGTAACTCTTCTGAGCCTGGAAAAATATTGCAAATTTTTGGGTGAGTTTTACGAACTCAATGAGTGACCATCCTTAATGGCTCACTCAATCACATAACACGTACAATTCATATAATCATATAATTCACATCATTTCATTGATAATCATATATCATCTCATATCACTTGATCATTCATTTCACATTCCACATTCAACACATATCACATTCAAAAATCAGTCAATTATTTAAAATATAATTATCATATGCATATGCAGTGCTCATGAGACTCACTTTCTTTTATTATTGTTGTGACCGAGTGCCTATAATTGTCTCATATCCATTGTGAATATCGGGCTCATTGATAACTGTCCTATATCCATTAGAGATACCGTGCTCATTTTACATAGTGAGCCTTAGGCTCTTAATCACTATTTGAGCTTTAAGCTCTTTTTCACATTCTGAGCTTTAAGCTCTTTTTCATACATTCATGTAATGAAATGCATCACATATATTTAGTCAATTAAAAGTGCTCATATTCCCACAATCATATTTGCCTTCACATGTCGTTGGACCTTAGTACGACATTCAACATTTATGTTGAGAATACACATATTTCATTCATATACACATTCACATTTTTCTTCGAAACTTGGTCCGGCATTCAACATTTAAGTTGAGAAAATAAATATTTCATCAAATTCACATACAAGGAGCACTTCCAATGTTCTCACACTTATCAAACTCCTCGAACTATTAATGTCCGAAATCATCTCAATTACATTCACATCAGTAATAATTCAATGCAGAAATTGAAAACAGAACAATCAATGAAATGAGACCATCTAAGTCAACTCACAGTACGCTCCAGATTAGCATTTGCTTCCAAGATCTGGAAACGTCTAGATGTGGACATTTTATCCTGCACATCAATATTATGCAATACACACATTGCACACACATTAATAATTGCACAATCTTAAGTATTCATTTATGCACAAATATGTATATGGACTATGTACAATGCATGCTTAATGAAAATTTTGAGTCTATTATCAAATTTCATATTTTATCCACATTCTCATTTTATAACTCAATTACTCGTTATTCCATTTTTAGCATTATTAGCTCTTATAGTATCCAACTCTCATTCACTTCTGTTTAATACCCATTACTCATTTCCTTTGAATCACAACTACAATCATATGAACCTCTACATTTACATTATACACATGTCTTTGGTGCTTTAATACCAACAATTCATTCACTAATGTTATTCTAACATTGTATAATCATACAATATCTAAACTCTCATTCTTTCTTAGAAATTCTCCAAAATTCCAAACCTTTGGGTCTATTTTTCTTCTTCATTATGACAAAGAAAATGAAGTAATTTGGTAACACTTTCTCTAGAAAAATGTTCCCCATTGTCTTAAGTTTCTAATGACACCAAGATCATTCAATTTAGTTTAGTATTTCAAACGTTATGCTCAAAATACTACAGACTAGGCACATTTGAAACTTTGGCTTTTACATGATCATGTCGTCACATTGTACAACTCATATCTCTCAATTACCATATTTAAAAATAATGAAATTTATATCAGTTGAAAGATAAGAGAATAAAATACAACTTTTATGAAGAAACCTTTGTCTAATTCGGCTTCTATCTATATAGTTTATTCAATATAAACTAGACATGATTTCTGTCTCGGTTAATGCTACAGTCTCAGTCAAAACTTAATTTCAAGCTAGATTTTAAAATTCATAGAGATAGAATTAAAATTTTATTTCTTCATACAAATGTTATCCCTATGTCTCTAGTTTACTCCAAATTAAAAATCATCCCAATTGGATAACTACAAATATATCATCAAAATATCGAAGCATGTTTAAGCTGTGCAGGAAAGTTGGTCGCGGCGAAGCCAGGAGTTGCCCGCGGCGAACTTGTCCTGAGAGGAAAATTCCTTATGAAATCTTGCAAGTTGGTCGTAGTGAACCAAGGAGTTGGCCGCGACAAACTTTTACAGAAGCACAATCAGTGAACAAGTTACTGCTATATCTTTACAACATCCAACCTCTTGCACCTAACACATCTTGTACAAAGATTGCCCTTTCTACTTCAATTACTCTTCATTCTCAACTCCATTTCAACTCAATATCATTCGCAAACAATTCATGATATATACTTAATCATTAACTCAAAATAGAACATAATACATTCATTCATAAATCACTTTTCTGGACTTCTTTCAACCCCATTTTAGGACTCATTCAAACTCTAAATCATCTCTACATTAATTTATGAATCATTAATCATCATACACATCAAGGCAAAGCATGAATATACCTAGATTTTTTCTCATTCATACCCAACACATTTAACTATACTATCATGATTATTATTCTCAAATTACACATCAAAAAGATTTATTTAACACTACCCACAAAGATTAAAACCCAACTTACTTGATTTAACTCCAAATCCTTCAAGATCACACCAACCATAACTTTGCAGGCAACGTACATCACCATTTAAAGGTGGGAAGTTGGGTCTTTTTTTAGGAATGAGAGAGAGTGCAAGATCATGGTAGCAAATGAAGGTGGAAAGTGAGCTTCAACTTTGATGATGGTGGAGAGAGTATCGTGGAAGTGAAGAAGAATAAAGAAGAAGAGAAGAAGAGTGTCGAAGAGAAGAAGAAAAGCAAGAATGAAAGGCAACAATTAAATGGGTCTTTCATATAAGAGGGTCGTGAGTTATATGCATGGTGTTGCCACATGTCCAATTCACATTGGTTTAGAAGATGTTCTTTCATTAACTAGACCAATCAACTTCCAATTTCTAATCCAATTGTCTCCAAATTTCAATGACATATGTCATTAAATCCAAATATCACTTTTCAATAATTTTACTACTATTTGATATTTATTTCTACTACCATTTAACAGCTATCCTGCCACTTGACATTTTTCCTTATCTATAAATATCCTAAAATTCCAGAAAATTCTTAAATTTTTCCAAAATTTCTAAATTGATAATTTAATTCACCAAATCAATTTTTAGAACAAAATATTCACTATCCACCTCATAATCACATTAAATCAATCATTTATACCCGAAAAATGTCAAATGAGTGTATGAACAAATTATTATAATGTGTGCAATGATCAAATTCACGTGTGTGCATGCTAACATTATGCATGAGCATGAGATGCATTTTTCTTAATCTCTCATTTATCTCACATGTACCATATTTTAAGGTTTTAACCTTTAGTATGGAAATGGCATGTTACACCTTATCTATCAAATATACTATATTTGATCATAAAGTTTCTCAAACTTTACAATCAAGTTCATCTTGATCAAAATTACCTTTCCTTCTTCAACTGTTCTTTGTATATATAAACTATAAACCTAAATCATATTAATGATTAGATAAATTAAACTCTTTCAATTTATCTTTAATTCTCTAATTATGTAATTTATATCCATAGATCAAGATTGACATATAGCAACGCATTATGACTACTCAAATATTAGGAATGTCAAAGTGATTTGATTAACCATGTTGTGCATTTTTTTGTATAGTTCAATTCTTTTATCAAATAATGTTCTGATTACATATAAAGTATATAACTAATGTCTACTCTGTTTGAGTTCAGTCATATTAGTCCTATATCATTAGTAATTAATTCTATTAATGATTTCAAAACTATTTTCAAATTATCATTATACGTAAATCAAGGATTTCCTAGATTAATATTGATCAAGAATAATAGAACATAGTCCTTAATCACTTTAGGGTGATGAATCCTATATTGATTACTTAGCTACTTCTATATAGTTCTTGTTATATCCAATGACTATTAGTTCAACTAACCATAACTAAGATAAGTCATAAATAGTATCAAAATATAGTAATCTATGTATGAGATACTTTGGAGATATCAAGTCAAAGAATCACTTGTGAAAACATCATAATAGAAATTTCGATAGACATACAAGTAATATTTCAAGTATAATTCTTATAGTAGGTTAGTTCAATTAACTTCTTCTCTAAAAAAACAACCACATATTTGTTTAAGTATCTAAAAATTTTATTTTATGAGATCGAATACATCCTTCATAAGGAAGAAATATAAAGTGTGCTAGTCTTTCTCCTTTATTAATATATGCTCTTAATAGAAAAACAATTAGGAATATTTTAGAGATAATATATAAATGCAATATTAATCTTATAATTATGATCTCATTATAATTTCATTTACAACGTACATTTAATTCATGGACTTTTTCTTATAGATCAGTTAATTAAAAAATATGCATAAGATAAATAATGCATTCAAGTTATTATGTCATAAAACTACAACCACCAAATTAGTTGTTGGGCATAAACCAACAATCTCCTATTTGCACCAAGCAAATTGCTTAATTATCTTATATTATATCTCTATTTGACGATCATGTTATTATTGGGATAATAATTAGTGAAAGAATTATATAAGACTCTCTATAGTGAGTAGTAACTTGAACCTTACATCTTTGATCTTAGTTACCATTATAATTAAAAGAAATTGTTTAAATACATACTTTGATCTTTAATGAGAGCTTAACTCCTTTTATACACCTAATGGCTCTAATGTTTTATAGTGCATTACTATTTTAACAATGTAAGGAACCATAGTAAATTCATTAAAGAACTTATTGATCAAAATAATCATTTCCATTAAATGTAAATTATATTATGACTTGATTACCAATTGATACTATATTGGAACATTTCTGGCTGAAAATATATTATTGCAATTAAAATATACGTTAATTATAATTTTTTTTACTTCTGTCAAACTAAAGTCACTATATGAATTTGAATACATAATGTTAGGTCCTAATTGCACCAAAGAGGGGGGTGAATTGGATGTTTATAAAATTCAACAAATTATCTAACTAATGTAATCAATTAAGAATAATAAAAATAAATAAGTATGAGAAAATTTCTTAATATAAATTAATAAAAATAATTAAACAATAATTTAAAAAGGATAGCAAGGAGAGAATGTAAACCAATTTATAGTGGTTTAGAAAAAATTCCTTGCCTACATCCACTCCTAAGACTTTTCGTGTAATTCCATTATAGTTCTTCTTTCAAGGTGAAGAATAATCTTTGCAAAATCTTTCTTTGTACAAAGGAACCCTTTTTACAATATTCTTCCAATGTAAAGAGAAACCTTAATCTAACTTGGAACACTCCTAAGTACAAGATCCAACACTCCAATAAAAGATTATAACTTAAAATTATCTTACTTATTTACTTGATAACTCACAATGGCTTATTCACACAAATATAACACAATAATGCTCAAATGATTGAAAAACTCTTTCATATGTATGTATATAATACCAAAAACCTTCTTGATTATAAAACCAATAAGAAAATACCTACTTATAATATTTTGGGACCTAAAATAGTTATTGGAGCCAAGAACTAGTCGTTACATATTCAACACGCTAGTCAACCAGTATGATATACTAGCTGATCCTATAGCATTAGATTCACTAGCCGTAAGACATTGTTTGACTAGTGCCCATATTAGTTGACCAATATATCAACCAATGTTGCGACAAACTTAAGATGCATTAAATTTAACAACTTTAACCTATATTGGTCAACCACTGACTCTTATAAGTCAAACAATCATTCCCAAAACATGATTTTAACGATTTCAAATGCTCAAAACTAATTTGTTTAATCCAAATATTATTAAAACACTTCCCAAAATATTCTCCAAAGATTATTTAAAGGATCAAGAAGCTTTTATAATAAAATTAAAAGATTTAATCCCTCTTGTTAAATGTAAAGACTCCTGCAAAGAACAAAATGTTTCCTAAAGATTATTTTAAAGAGCGAGAGGCTTTTATATTACAATCAAAAACTTCAACGCCTCTTGTTGAATGTAAAGACTCATTTAATGAATTAAGATTAAGTGATTATGCATAGTGAGCCTTTTGGATCATCAAATTAACAAAGTGAACTTATAATAAATAATAATATAAAATTTGAATTGACTGTGATGAGCCATGTTCTTCTCTATTTCTTATTTTGATCTTCATTTCATCAGTTGCAAACTTCAGGTATTCTTTATCAACTTCATATACTATCATTTTGAGTTTATAGCTTCATTTTTTTCTAGTATTGTTTTTCAAAAAAATAATAAACACATTAATAGTAATTATGTTTTGCTATTACCAAAAAAATTAATCCGAACCTCCCTTCATTTAACAATCTCCCCATTTTTATGATGAAAAAACATTTTTGATATTAAAGAAAAGAAAATAAATATTAAGAAGATGATTAACTCCCTCTTAATTCATGCATAAAAAATAATTCAATATCAATTACATAATTCACTATTAAAAAAAGAGATATTTAAACTAAAGAAATATCCTTACATAAAGATAACATAAATCTACTCAAGCATATCAAATAAGGTGCAAGAAATACGTAAATAATAAAACAATCACTCCCCTTAAATTTCATCACT
Source organism: Erythroxylum domingense (assembly GCA_025594535.1). Classification (NCBI taxonomy): domain Eukaryota; kingdom Viridiplantae; phylum Streptophyta; class Magnoliopsida; order Malpighiales; family Erythroxylaceae; genus Erythroxylum; species Erythroxylum domingense. The sequence continues at coordinate 5,265 of JANQBM010067804.1, read as the reverse complement.
CCTGACTGTTATCACTCCCCCTAAATATAATATCACTAAACTTTCTACCCCTTTTTCAAATCATCAAAATAAATCTATTGACCAAAAAACATCATATAAAATGTCATGCGTCAATTGAACTTCGTTAAAAAGATGAATTTGATCAACAATGCCGAACTTTCTCGTTAGAGAGTGCTATTGAAAATTTAAAGTGTAATATCCTAGTTTGATTATTGTACTGTGTAATGTGTTGTACATGCATTTTATAGAGAATACTCTATTTATAGTATACTATAGTAATTTAAGCATTTAAAAGTGTTGTTGAGGTTATAACGGAGATCACGGATAGACCTGAGATGGTTCTAGATTTGATCGAAAATTTCTTAGAAAATTTTTGAAAACTCCAAAAAGCTATGGAATGAGTCCGAACGAGCTTTAAAAGGCCCTAAAATGTATTTTTAGGATTTAGATGACACTTTTGAATGAAATTTGGATGATTTCGGTAAATAGTATTTTTGGATGAATAGTGAATCTGAGTTAATAGTATTTTTCACTTGAATAGTGATTTTGGGGACCCAACCTCGAAAATTTGAAAAAAAAACCCAAAATAGGTATTAGAGTCTAATGACACTAAAACGGATAAAAAATAAGCCCAATTGGATGAATTTCGGGAGTTTCGAAAGTTTAGGGTTAAAATGCCCTTTTTGGAGAATAATGGGTATTGAGGATTTTAAATTCATTCAAAAAATTTTAAAAGCATCCAATCAATAAGTATTAACCCTAATTCGAGTATTTTATGGTCAATTTGATGATAAGATAGTTTTAGAATATTTTGGGAATTTATTTCGGTTAGTTGTGAATTAAATGCATAAATGGACAATTTACTCTTTTTGTATTCATTAAAGGGCAATTTGGTATTTTTGACAAGAAGTAAGTGGATTAGTGAGTCATACCTAATAACCAATTAGAGGCTTTCCTAAGAGTTAAGCATCATTAATTGCACAGTGATGACTCATTAAAAAATGACCAATTAGAAGAAGCTATGTGTAATGCACTAAAAGGTCTTAAAGGAGAAAAGTAAGACCAATTGCTTCCTTCTTTTGACATAAACTTGAGAGTGAAACAAAAGAAGCAAAAGAAGAGAAGAAAGAGTGACATTTCGGCCAAGAAGAGAAGAAGGAGAGTACAACTAATTTTGGATGGGTTTTGGAGCATGATTTGAAGAGAGCTTGATCATGACTAAGTGTTCTTCAATTGTCCAAAAGATTAAAAGAAAGTTGTAAGTTATCCTAACCTAAATTTCTAAGTTTGGGGCTTTTGAGTGGGATAGATTCATGTGAGATCAATGATGATTTTTGACTTTCCATGGACTAGATAATAAGTTTGGAAGCATTTAAAGGTTGAATAGGACAAGAGAAAGCAATATGTTTAGTTAAATTTTGTCTTTGATTCTCGGTTTACTTGAACCAATCCTATTGTTTTGACCATAACTCAGCCTACAATCCTACAAATTGGCTGATTCTAATTTTATATGCAACCTAATACATATTACTAAAAATTTCTAGAAGAAACCTAGATCTAATTCTGTATTAATGACATTGTAAATTGGGATTGAAAATGGTGACCTGATTCTACCCTTATATTGGAGTAGTTTGTGATTTTGGGTACATATTTTGTGATTTAGAAGTGTAAATGGCTATATTTTATATTATATGGAAACTAGAAATATATGTAAACAAATTTCTAGAAGACTCCAAAACCTAATTTGAACGTTTACTATATGAAAAGCAAGGAACAAGTAGAGATGAATTTTGGACAAGGGACATGACGGGCAGGAAATTGCAATATTTTGAGTTTGTTTTTGTTTCCGATTTCTGATGAATCATATATGAACCTTTTCAAATGTTTATGAAACTTTGCAAATACCTAGACACAAATGAAATATGACTTACCATATGTGAATTGTGTGAGGTAGTGTATTGAAGAAATTGATAAGTTAGAATGAGTAAATGATAGTATTGAAGTAATTGTCAAAGTTAGATTTAAAAAAAAAGTTAGCTTACAAAAGTAAGCAGAAATGGGATTAGCGTACATATTATACGATTAAATACTATTATCGAATTCAGTTAAATAGCATTTATAGTTTGAATGCCTTATTTCCTAATTTGGAAATAAATACCTAAGCGAAATGCACTTTGTGTAGGTAAAGAAGAGGCACAGAATGCGTGAGTGTGCTTGGCGATAAGTTTATGAAATTGTGTGTTCTTTAAATTGATTTTATGCAAATGGTTTCTATTTATAAAGACTAGCAAGTTATGAGTGTACTTTAAATTAAGTTTATGCAAATGGTTTTCATTTGATCATGACATGAATATTTACGTTGAGTTTTATGCAAATGATATTTTATAAGTGAATATTGCTAGCATAAGTGTATGCTTTGGCAATATATGAGTTTTAATTTGAAAGTTAAACAGTATATGATTGGGAGTTACATTGAAATAATTCAATTATGAATCCTCCTATACTTGATTTAGAAAATAAGATGAGTCGTAAATGTAAGAGTTAGTTTTGCCTATGGAACATTGCTAGGCTTTATATATGTTATTACATCGGTATATTTATAGCGATTAATAAGCAATGTAGAACCAGCTCTATAAATAGTGGTTAATCAATCATGGGTAAGCAATGTGGAACTAACTCCGTGACTTATCACGGGTAAGTGATGCAGAACTAGCTCCGTAACTATTATTTTATAGCGATTAATCTGTTGCAGGTAAGCAACGTAAAAGTAGCTTCGTAACTAGCAGTTAGCCAGTTGTAGGTAAGAGATGTAGAACTAGCTCTATAACCACTGGTCTATAACGGTTAACCTAGTATGGGTAAGCTATGTAGAACCAGCTTCATAACTAGTAACTAAATAGTTACGATTAAGTGATGCAGAACTAGTTCCGTAACTACTAGCGTATAATGGTTAACCTAGTATAGGTAAGCGATGTAGAACTAGCTCCGTAACTAGTGGTTAAGTAGTCATGAGTAAGCGATGCAGAACTAGCCCCGTGACCTTATGCTTTAGGGTACTATATGGCAAAGAAGTTAGTGGTGGGCTATGTCGTGTAAGAAAGTTCATGACAATAATAATGCTGACATTAGTTACTTTAAAAGTAACGTCAGAGATTTGACTTCAGAAAGCATGTATGTTTTATATTGGTATTGTCTCATAAGAAATGAAATGAATTTGTTTTAGGAAAGTTTACATTTTTAAATATGATTTGCATAGAAATTTTAACACTCAGTGAGCTCATTTAGCTCACACTCTATTTTCTATTTTTAAAAAAAACTTTACTTTTTATATTTATGAATGTTGAGTTAAAGCTTTTCAATAAAAAAAGGCAATAGGTTTAGCTCCATGAGAACTTTCCAGTTGGATCAAATATCAACTGGAGGGTCACCGTGGGGTGTCAAGTAGACCGCCTAGTCGTTTCAAGATAGAGGCCTATCGTAAAGAGTCAAATCAAAAGGTCAATTTTGATACAGACATATCTGATTGTATCTAATT
>JANQBM010067619.1:0-28499 GCA_025594535.1 Erythroxylum domingense | reverse complement strand
CTCGGTCACAACAACGTAATAAAATGAAAAGCGTCTCATATGCATTTCTTTATGTGATTAATGATGTGAAAGGCTTACAGCCTTATTCTGAAAAGTGAAGGCTTAATGCCTTACATTGAAATGATATGTGCATTATTCTGTTGTATGAATTTGTGAAATTTCTGTATATTGCTTTCTATGGACTATAAGTGTTTTCATGCCTTGTGTGTTGCATGAATTGAGTGGACTGTCGATGATGGTTCCTCATTAATTTCGCAAACTCACCGTCGATATCAGGTTCGGGTCCAGTCGGGAGAGGGGTGTCACAACTTTCGACCCAACAGATAAGGTCTCCAAGGTTGGACAGCTTGACATGAAAATTATTGGAGTTCGCTTGCTTAAGATTCTGAAAAACAAGCTCCACTTCACCTATCCACCCAAATTGTCCTTTCTTTAAGATTAGTAAGGGGCTGAGCTTTGATGTTGTAGTTGCTAACAAAATTTTATTAGTAACTTGAAAGGCCAAAATTCACATAACTCAGAGACATTAATAGCCAGAGGCTAATTAATCATAGTTTTAATTTTATCCTGATCCATTTTAACTCCTTGTGAAGTAAAAATTTGACCTAAATAATCCAACTCTTGACAACCAAATACACACTTTCTCAGTTTAACAAAAAAATGATGTTGCCTTAATAATTCAAAAGCTCTATAAACCTGTTCAAGATGCATGATCCAATTCGGGCTATAAATTAAAATGTCATCGAAGAAAACAAGCACAAATTTTTAAAGGAAAAGGTTAACTGTGGAGTTCACAATTGCTTGAAAGGTAAATGGGGCATCACAAAGACCAAAAGGCATGACTAAATATTCATAATGGTCATTATAGGTGTGGAATGCAGTTTTGTGGATATAAAGAGGGTGAATTCATACCTAACGGAAACTAGCCCATAAATTAAGTTTGGTGAAATAGGAAGCTCCATGGAGCTCATCAAGCATATCATCAATACTGGGAATAGGGAATCGATATTTGATGGTTACTTTATTAAGTGCTTTATAATAGGTACAAAATCTTCATGTTTGATCTTTTTTTAATACAAACAAAGTAGGGGATGAAACAAGACTAATACTAGGTCTTATGAGCCCTAATTTTAACATGTCATGAACTTGTTTTTCAATTTCAACCTTTTGAAAATAAGCATATCTCTATGATCTTACATTGATAGGCTTTGTCCCTTCTTACAAATTGATGTGATGATCTACGGCTCTGATGGTAATTGCTTAGGCTCTTTAAAGATGTCTTCAAATTTCTGCAATCATTGTTGCATTTCAGGTGGGGTTATGATAATGATTGCTTGGCTATAGTTTGAAGAAGTAAGGTAAAAAATTGCACTTTAATGTCGAACGTCTTTGGAAATGACATTCAAGGATGCGGACTGAATTATTTGGTTGTTAATGCCTTATAACTTATAAATTTGATTTCCCTATTTAAATTCCATAGTCAATTGTTTCCAATTGCATGAAACAGTAACCAATTATTGTAACCAATGGAAACCTAACACTAAATCCAATGCATATAAGGGTAAGGTATAAAAGATAATGAAAAAAGGAATACGTTGGATCAAAACATAAACTTGACATTTTAATGGCTCTCTATTATCCATCTTAACACTGAAAGGTTATGTAGGAATTACTAGTAATTGCATCAAATTGTCCACTTTTTCACTGATGAAATTGTGAGTATAGCCATTATTAATGACCATTACTATTTCATAGTGCCAATTTTAGCCATCACCCTTATCGTTCATTTTGTCGACCATCCCGTAAGAGCATGTAAAGATATTTCATATTAAGTATCCAGGTTTGGTTCATCATCCAAAAGAGCATAGCCAGCTTTCAACATTAAAAGTTGAGGTCCTCGACACTTATGGCCAACAGTAAACTTTTCGTCACCATTGAAGCAAAAGCTATGTGCTCTCCTTTTTTGCATTCCATCCCAAGTTAATTGTTTCATTGGGGTTGAATTCTTAACTGGTGTTGATAAAAAAGAAGTAGTCGTTGCTTGAGTGATTGGCTTAGTGAATTTCTATTGTCAACTTACTTGGTCATTCCTCATCCTTGCAAGGCTAATTGCTTCCTTCAAAGATTTCAGTTTAAACATCCAAATGCCATATGCGATTTCTACCTTAAGTCTGCCTATAAATGTCTTGACTGGCACTTTTGATGTCCTACCTTGTACTTGGTTACCTAATCTCTCGAATTCCTTCTGGTAATCTTGTAAAGATCCAACTTGCCTTATTTTGGATAAGGCTTCATCAAAGTCCTTACAATTTGTAGGACCAAATCGAGCCTATAATTCCTTGATGAAGAATTCCCACTTCACCTCCTTGCCTTCTTCCTTGTAAGCTTGACAAAGTCATTGCCACCATTGATTGGCTTCACCCTCCTGGTGGAAGGAAGCCATATAAACTTTCTGCTCCTCCTAAGTATTTTGATATTCAAAGAATTGGTCTACCTTTGTGAACCATTCGGTGGGGTCATAACTGGAATATTTGGGGAATTTGAGTTTGGCAAGCTTAGAAGAGAATTGAGGATGCCCACCATCTGGAGTATCCCAAGTGTTGTCTCCTGAGTCGCGAAATTAGCCATTGAAAGTGTTCCCAAGACATTTGTTGGTGTTTTTGGATGACATCTATGCTTTAAACGTAGGACTTCAGACATTTTTCTCATGACACCCTCCAAACTGTGCAGCTGATCAACCATATCGATTTCTAAGCTAGAAAAACTATCTTGCAAAGCACTGATTCCTACCTCAAGAGTCTCAATCTGTTCTTTATTAGTTGTCATAGTATTCTGCCCTAAAATTTTGTTAAGCTCTAATACTATTGATAGGTCCCAATCATATTTTTATAAGAAATAAGAAAAAGTTTTTACTTGAAGTGAGAAAGACCACGTAAATTTTATAGAATAAGCTTCCCTTCTTTATTCCATCGAATGCAAATAAATATAGAGGAAACAAAATTACTTTTCCTGAAAGCTATTATCTCAAAGATAGTGAAAATAATCAATCGCTAACAACGACAATATTATTGAATTTAAATGAATACTCCTAGACCTAATTTTTAGCAAGCATTCATCGTATGACTTTAACAAATCTTAGCAGCTCAAGACCAAGTCTTCAGCTCCCTGCATGTGTACTCTATAGTGGCCAAATATTTTGGATTCTTTCATAACCCTCTTAAGGACCTTCTAGGCGTATCGAGATCTGTAAAAAGCCACATATATTCTTAAAATTACATGGACAAGGAATTCCCCTTGATCCATTCTAAGTGGGATGTAGACGATCTGTACCACCTTCAACCATACCTTGACCTCTTATGTTGGATGACGATCATATCCTTTACCTCTCTCCTCCCTTCATGATGAATGACGACCATGCCTTGACTAATTTATTGATGATTATATTCTCACCCTTACTTCAGAGTATAAGGTCATATCACGTTTGTGAATCGTCTCGTCCTCCACACTTGTGACTTTCAATATATGAAAGAATCGCTCTCTCAAAAAGATACATGCTTATTAACATTTGCTATTATAATTTTTTTAGGTTTGTAAGACGTTTTAAAGTTCGAAATCCCAATATATATAGGTGGAGCAGCCTAAGAGGAGAATCAGGGAAAAGAAAACAGTCAGGCAACCCTAAAGAAAGACTCATGAAGATGGTAGGTGAGTTATGTCTTAAGCTTTTTACCTAACTCTTGTCTCATGTTCCTAATATTTTTACGTTGAAATATGTTTGTTTGGTAATGAAGTTGGAGTAACAAAAACTTTGAATGAAGCTAACCTGGACCACACCTTCGAATATGCTGGAATATATTCCTCGATTTTTTGTTTTTTTGCCGTATTTATTGTTTACTAAATCTCAGTTTCTAAGGTTAACTATAAATTTTAAAATTCAATTACGAAACTAAATGTCTATCAAGTAATTCACAAAAGATAAGCCTATTGAGTGATTGAGACTTTAGTTGTCTAAGATATTTGTTAGAATAGCGCATATCTTCATCTACAAGCTGATATATGTATACCGCCGGAAGATGGCACTTTCTTATCACTCACCAACTCCGGCTTTCAAGTCACTGATAAAGGGTCTAATGCGTCATTAGACTCACGAGATTTGCATATATATTATTACTCTTTATCATCTCTGTTTCTCTGATTTTGCTGGCGCACGTATAAGTGTTTAGGGGGGGTTGGTGACGGAAGGAAGATGCGAATGATTTTAGCTATATTAGGAAAGCAATATTTTAGTATCGAAATAAATTTATGATCAAGTGCGGGTCAGATTCGATTCTAACTACAATTTGACCCCACTTGAAGCGTGGATCCAACGCCATTGAAGGAAAAGTGGTAAACAAACTAATATTCTTATGTCCTCGAAAGGAGAGTGGAAACTTTTTTCTAGTCAATAGAATTAAAGAGAGAGGAAAAATAACGTGCTGAGTCACCATCAACCAGTCTTTGATGCGCGCTATTGGCTATCCTGATAAGTAGCTTATGATAGGCTGTAAGATGTTGGCATAACTTCGAAATTTTAAAAGGTCAGAAGTCAATAGAAAGCTTGAATGAACGTTATTCCTCTTCTTCTTCCATTCTTTTCTCTTTTGGCACTGAACCTTTTTAAATGAACGTGAAAATCGAAAACAAAGTTATCGTTTATCAGCCACTGGGCTGGCTGCAAGAATATTCTTATTCATTACATGTCTTCTGGGCTCTTAAAATGGTACAAGTAGAACCAGCCACATGGTTGTCGAGATGTGTTTTGAAATCGAAATCAAGAAGATGTCGGAAAAGAAAATTAGGCACCACTTGGAGGTGAGTTGCATTAGAATTGAATTGCCATTGACTATTGTGGCTTGGGTTGGAGGCTTTCAACACATTAGTAGCATCGACATTAGGGGCGTATGTAAATTACGTAGTTTCAATAACTTAATTCATTGTGTCACTAAAATTTATTTGTTGGGACAACAATGGTAAATAGTATTTTACATTATTAATTAGCAATTCTTGTTAGTAATTTTTCTAATTAGACAATTATTAATTACAAGATCTTTATAAAATTATAGTTAAGAAAGTCAAAAATTGATTCAGATCAAAGATAATAAAGAAATTCAATAAAGAATCTAGTTAAATGGGCCCTAACCAATGAGGGCTTGCTGTATATTGGGCTTGTGATGGAGAGGCCCAATAAAATTACTATAAATAGTTGCTAAAATCTCTTGCTGCCTACTTAAGTAGATTCATGGACATTTAGTTTTTTTGACCCGTTAAGAGGCTCATGCATTGAGAAAAGCTCAGAAAGATATTAACAATATAAGGATATATAACTTTCATAAAGGTTGATCGAAAGTTTTAAGAGCTTGTTCAAACATTGAGGAGCTTGCTCAAACAGTTCAACAGCTTGTTTATCGTACAATGGATAGCAAAACATGTTTTCTTTTTGCATTTTCTCTGTTAATACAAGTTCATAGTTAATCCTGTGTCCATAATTAAAATTTATGTTATGACTAACATGTAATATCAGAACAGTTTAATGATCACATGAATTTGAATTGAGATTTTCGAATTTATCCATAAGAAAATCAGGGAAATTAATTTTCTTTTGCTTATATAACTTGTATATTTGTTGTTTAAATTGATTTTGAACAGGCATTGAGTGGGAAAAGGATCGAAAATGAACTTCGGGGTAAGTTTTTGGCAAAATTTTGCTGAAATCCTACAAAAAATCACAAAAAATGTTGCCAAAATTTGCCTTTTATGGTAAATGAAGGAATAAGCATTAAAGAAGCAACCTGCTGGTTTTGAGACGCATTCAGTGTCGAAGCCAAGTATTATATTCGTGTGCAGTTGATGCGTTTGCTCGTAATCACATGTGTGTTCCACAAACCAGTGAAGGACATATGCGTTTGTGCTTATACAGCGATGGTATGCACGTGCTTCACATATCTAAAGAAGTTTTCACGTGTGCTATTCACACACCATTCAGCTACACATGCAATGATGACATCAACACACTACTGGACAAAAAGAAAACCCAAATATTCTAGAATTCATGAAATGGTCCCTCAAGTTATTTTGGGTTAGATTTTAGAGTTTTGTGAATTTAAAAAGTGATTTTTAAAATTTTTCTGCATTTATTACATTGGTAATAAATAAGGTTTAACCTTAGAAAATCAAATGAGGTTATAGAAACCATGTTGAGTGACTTTTCATGCACTTGACTTGAAATAAAAGAGATACATGCAGTTTTGGTATCTCATATGCATGGTGTATTTATTATTCAATATTGTACAATTGTCGCTCTAATTGAGATTTTCTATATGATGAATTCTTAAATAAAGTTTGTTGATAATGATATATGATAATGAGTAAGTGCATGAGGATTTTGCATTTATGAATGGTTATCACATATTGTATGGTTATATAAAAGGATTTAAGGATAACATACAGGTGTGTTCCTTATGCTTGTGGATCCATTTGGATACTAATGAGAATGTAGTCACATAGTAGCCTTTCATGTTAGTATTTGAATTGTTCAATTTTGTATGTATGGGGATATCTTTAGTTTTGTGTTTGGTCATTCTACCCATAGATGTTGGCCTTATATAAAACTTTGAGATGTGCATAAAGAAGGAAGCCATTAATTAAGTGATCTATTTGCCCACATGCGGTAGAATCATAAAAGTAAATGGTGTATACTGTGGTCGCTTTTATGTGGATGTCTTGTCTGCATGTATTATATATTCAACCCATAAGTGCTTCATAATATATACGGTAAGATGCTCGATACCAATACTATTTTGTAGCTTTAAGTATCAATGTAATCCTACATTTGTGCTAATTATTTACGTTATCAATTTTGTAGTCACCTTCTTTATAAATAATAATAGTGTCACAATCGAGAGCCTTACTGGTTTCAATTTAAGAAATACAAGCAAGATGTAAAATTTGCCTTGAGATGGTAGTTATTAACATGGCTATGGTTAAGGATAGGCCATATGGACCTACATCTATCAGCTCAAAGGCTGAGAGAGTAACATATGTAGCATGTGAAAGGTCAAATAGGATGTGTTATTTGACCATAAAGAGATCCATTCTAGACCAAATGCCAAGTAGACTTCCAAAAACAAACATGAAAAAGGATTTCCTCAATAGTTTCTTATAAAGATAGAAGGTATTTTCTAATGTTGAAATGGGTACCTTATTAAAGGAATTATATTCTATAAGATATACTAGAGTAGGGGGAGTGAGGGAGTACATGATTAAGATGGTCCACCTTCAAACTAAGCTGAGGGTATTAAATATTTGTCTTCCATTAGAGTTTCGTATTCTTATTACCATATATATTTTTCTAGGATGAAGCTTGGGACATAAATGCATTGATCACCCGTTATGTTGTTGAATAATAGAAGTTGAAGAATATAACTCATACAACCTTAATAGCAACCAAGGAAAAGACAAAGGTAAAGCCTTGTAATTTTAAAGGTAAGAAACCTAAATTTCTTTCACATATAAATGTTGATCAATCTAGCGTTGTTAGAGGCCCTGTATATATTGTAAAGAGTATAGGTTTTTCTTCTATAAGAAGAGGGATATAAGAAGTTGGAATGTCAGAAATATAAAACCTGGAAAGAAAGGTAATAGCTAATGTCGGTGTTGGGCAGGGGCAGCCAGGTGCCTTAAGGCCCTACCCCATTAGGTGCCCACTTTCACTTCTAGTAGCATTCCAATGTTTATTCTTTTAGTTGTTGGAGCCTATTAAATGCTATTTAATGGTTAGGGGATAATCTTATCAACTTCCAAGACTAGCATTAACTTTTAAAGTTAACGTTAGCTTCTTATACTTATTATTGGAAGCATCTTACACTCTAATTTTTTAATGTCCTTTAACGTATGAATCTAAGATATTCCAACTCAAAATTTGTAGCAAAAGATTTTCACGATTCTAACTTCTGAGTTCTAAGTGATAATTTAAAGGTAAAGTTTTTAAAGTTTTTATGTATTTTTATCTTACTAAATATTTAAATATATTATACTTAATTTGTAATTTGTCATTCACGTGGACACTATATTAGTATTTTAAATCAGAACATTAATATTAAATGTATTTCATTTATTTATGTTTTTTCTTTTTTTAATTTTTAGATTATTTATTATTTATAAAAATATAATTAAACATTAATAAATAATTTAATTTTTGTAATTGTAAGTTTCATTATACCTGTGACTGTAGTATCAGCTGAGAGACGTTTTTCAAAGTTAAAATTATTGAAAACTTACTTAAGGTCATCAATGTCACAAGAAAGGTTGATAGTTTAGCTATTTTATGTATCGAGAATGATATCTGGGACAATATTGGTCTTGATAATATTATTAATGATTTTGCATCTAGAAATGCAAGAATTTTTTTTTCATAAATTATGATCATCTATATGTTTGTTAGAGCAATTCTCTTAGTGTTTGGCAGTATAATATTGTTGTTCGATTGCTGCTATTGCTATTTTGTTATTATAACTACTATTTTTAGTGATTTTATTGTTACTGACATTTATAAGATATTATTAGCTGATGCTATGATCATTTAATATTTTGTTGGGTTATAGATTTATAATTGAGTTACTTATGTATAGATATTAAATTTTAATAAATAAAAATATGCCTTTAAAATTTACATATTTGTATATTGCTAATTTATTAGGGCCTTTTTTTTTTACTTCGCTAAGGCTTTATAGAATGTTAGGAAAAGCCCTGACAATAGCTATTAGGTAACTTCTTGGCTTTTATAATATATGAGTCTAATCTTGTTATAGCCACATCAAGTTCCTAATGTCTAGATAGTGGAGTCTCTAATCATGTTGCTTCCACAATGTAAGGATTCGTATAAAAGAGAAAGTCGAATAAGGAGAAGGAAAAACTAATAGCAGGCAATAATGGAGAAGTTGATGTAATCTTTGTAGGAGATGTTTCTTTAAACCTTGATATAGGGTTCAAGCTTGTATTAAATGACAAATTTTATATATTATCTTTCAGACAAACTTTGATCTTTGTATTTATTTTGGATAAAGAAGGTTACAGTTTTGTCGTTGAAAATTTTGTTGCAAAGTTATCTTTCAATGCAAAACATATTAGTATTGTGATCGACGATTTATGTATGATAAGTTTTAACATTTTTAACCTCAATAATACCACAAGCGCATGGATCGTTTACGTAGTACCTAAGGTATCGATCCCACGAGGAGGGGTAATTTAATCCTAAAATCTAAGTCTTCACTTAAATTCGCAAATAATTAAAATAAACAACTAGGTAGAAAAATATTCAATCAAGCAATCAATCTCAAAAATTAAATTCATAAATCATAAACATGATAACAAATTGCATAAACCAATCAAGAATCAACCTAGTAACTACCAATTGAAAGAAAGAGGGTTTTAAACTGACTTTAATGTAAATCTAATTGATTATAAAATTATCAAATTACCAAGTTTAGATGGTCCTAGGGTGGATTACTCTCTCTCTCGTTATAATCTTTAACCCTAATTAATAATCCCTAATTAGATTATGAAATTACAATCTCTCTATTCACAATCTACCAAAAACCTAATTTAGTTATGAACTTGTCTAATAACCTACCAAAACCTATGCATGATCTCTTGTTACACAAATTTAACAGTTTGATTCAATTCTTTATCTATCAAATTAACTAACTCTCGTTAGCCCAATTTGATGATATTAATTCAATTCACCCTTTTAGTTTGTTACCGAATTATTAAGAACAGAAATTGAACCACGAATAACTCAATAAAATCAAAATAAATCAAATTTCATTAATATCAAAGGCAAATCCCAAAGGTAAGTTTAGACAATATCCTCAACATTCAACAATCTATCGTCTATGGCCATCTCAAATTCTATATAATTGTAAGAATGAAATAAAACAGAAATAGTTCAGAATGGATGATGATGGAGGCAGCGACGGTGGGAAACTACCTGTTTGGAGAAGTACTTTGTGTTAGGCTTCCTCTTTGTGTCTCTCTTCCTTCGTCTCCTTCTTCAAATCTCTCGATAAGCTCTCTAGGGTTTCGGAATTTGGCTTATGCAAAAAGCGCTTTTCTATATTTTTTATGTTCCTTAAATATCTTGGAAGCCTTAGGGTTTGTTTGGGGTCGAAATGGTCTGAAAAGTTCTTTAAAACTTGATGTTTTCACCTATTTTCATGTCTACCCGACGCAGGCCACGATCGTGGCCAACGTCTACCCCTTACTGTCACAATCGTGGCACTTGTCATGATCGTGACCAAAGTGTCACAATCGTGGCCTGGGTTAGTTTCGGCCCGAAAGTCTCCGAAACTTCTCCGTTCTTTGCCGTTGACCCTAAAACACTAACAAACACATCAAGGTACCTAGAAAACATAACATTTAAGCTTAAAGACTCATACTAACCCATAAAAACACTTAAATACATAAACTAATACAATTAACACCTAAATACACATTAAACACTCAAATTAACACCAAATAGATAATAAATTAAATCCTAAAACATGATGCAAATCATAACTATCAACATCTCCACAATTAATTGTTTGCTTGTCCTCAAGCAAACAAAACAAAAAACACACAACACACAATGCAGTAATGAGGCAATGACTTCAACTTCATGAAATAAATTTAATCTTAAACATAGTCCTACAAGTTATATCAAATCATTCACAAGCAAAATCTATGTCTAGGGGCTTTGAACTAATTATACAAATTAATCGAGATCCAAGTGTTAATTTATTTACCCTTTTTAATTGCACACACACGTTAATATTCTTTGGCCCTTCAGACTCTGTAACTATTCCTAAGTATATTTTTATGAAAAGTCAAGCTTATTACAAGTCCGATAGGTTTTTATTAAGAGCAAACACTTTTTTAAATTTATTTAAGCAAGGACTTAATCTTTTACTCTGAGGCAAACATTGGTGATGAATGTCGATCCGGTTATTTGATTAAGTCATTTTTATTAAACAGCTTGGTTGAGACGTCATTATAGCTTTTTGACGTGAAGGCACACATTTGTGGTGCATGTCGATCCGATTACTTAGCTATATTATATTTTCAACTGGCTACTAGCTTTATTCATAACCCGAAGGTTAGCGGAATAGTTATTTATTTAACACACACATTTTTTCATTTATTTTATTTTATTGCCTACCTTGTTATTTTAGTTACTCGTTTCCATGAAAAATACTAGTAAAGCTACTTAAGTTGAAAAGCCTCAAATTATGAATGAATTTGACAATCTATAGGGTGCTAAACTTACGCTAAATCTTAATTAAGTTGCATATTTATCTAAAGACCCCTAATTCACTAATTTTGCAAGCTAATGATTAATCATAACTTGATAGACTATGTTCAAAATTAAATAAATTTACTTGATCTAAGCCATTGACACATTCAAACAATTCACACACTTCAACCTAATAACTATCATACAATTTGCAAAAATCACATACAAAAGTAAAACACATAACCCCTCCCTACACTTGAACATCACATTTTCCTCAATGTGAAAAGGGAACATCAAGCACATAAAAGAAAAGAAAAGACAAAAATTAAAGTAAACAGAACATAAAATAGAAATAAACATTAAAATAGAATTGAAGGCTAATTCGAACAAGAAAATTGGGTAGATAAAGTCTTATGGAAATGGAGGTGGTGATGAACACCCTGAGAGTAAACACAAATTAGTAACTTTTATTGAAAATAAATCTAACTATAACTAACATTTTTAAACAAACTTCTAAACTCACTAGTTTATAGTCCTTAGTTTGACCTTGTGTCTAGGGAAGCATCTTAATCATTTAAAAACAAGGAAATCATTTCCTTATCTCTGGGAGTTGCTCCTCTAAAATAAAGCTTACAACGATGCCTGTTGACCTTAAAAGTATCCTTGTTAGCGTTTTCCAGTTTGAGAGGTCCATGATTAAAAACTTGAATGATTGTAAATGGTCCAATCCATCTAGACTTCATCTTCCCTGGAAATAGCCTGAATCGTGAATTATATAGCAAAATGGTGTCTCCTACATTGGATTCCTTTTGCTTGTGATGTGCATCGTGCTATTTTTGAACCTTTTCCTTGTAGAGTTTGGCATTTTCGTAAGCATTAAAACGAAACTCTTCAAGTTCGTTCAGTTGTAGAAGTCTCTTTTTGTCAGCTTGTTTCTAATTAAAATTTAATACTTTAATCGCCCAATATGCTCGACGTTCTAATTTCACTGGAAAATGACATGCTTTCCTGTAAACAAGCCTATAAGGAGTTATTCCAATGGGTGTTTTAAAAGTTGTCCTATAGGCCCATAAGGCATCATCTAGCTTTGCTGCCCAATCCTTTCTGGAGTTGTTCACTGTCTTTTTCATAATTTGTTTCAGCTCCTAGTTAACAACTTTCACTTGGCCACTAGTCTACAGATGGTAAGGTGTAGCAACTCAGTGGTGCACTCCATATCTTTTTAAAAGGGCATAAAAAGATCTGTTGCAAAAATGTGTTCCTCCATCACTTATTATTGTACGTGGCACTCCAAATTGGTTAAATAGTCGTTTAATGAACTTCTACACTACTTTCCCATCATTGGTTAGAGACGCTACCTCTTTGGCCCAACGTGAAACATAATCAACCCTTACTAAAATATACAAGTTTCTTATTGAAGATGGGAACGGACCCATAAAATCGATGCCCATACATCAAAGACTTATACTTCTTGAATGTTAGATAAAGGCATTTCATCCCTCTTAGAAATGTTACCTATTCTCTGGCATCGATTACATTGTGCCACATAGGTTTGCGCATCCTTAAACAACTGTGGCCAATAAAATCCACTCTCAAGTATCCGAGCCACCATTTTGTTGGCTCCATAATGCCCAGCATACTGACCTTCATGACATTGCTTTATGATGTCTAACATTTCCTCATCTAGAACACAACATCACATTAACCTATCTGAACAAGCTTTATATAGGGTGGCTCAGCCCATATATATCGGTTACAGTTATGCAAGAACTTCTTCCTTTATTGGTAAGAGAGATATGCCGGAAGTTTACAACTGGCAATATAATTGGAGATATCCGCAAACTATAGTTTAGTTAAGATCTCAAGTAGCATCAGAGTTTCATCAAGGAAATTTTTGTTAATGTCATCACTTGGCTTGCATTCCCCTCCCTCAAGTCTGGATAAGTAGTCTGTAACCACATTTTCTACTCCCTTTTTATCTCTCACCTCTATATCAAATTCTTGCAAAAGTAACACCCATCGAATGAGCCTAGGTTTTGCATCTTTCTTATTGAAAAGGTATTTTAATGCCGCATGGTCAGTGAATACAATTACCTTTGAGCCCAAAAGAAATTGTCTAAACTTATCACACGCGTACACTACTGCAATTAGTTCCTTTTCTGCAGTGGTATAATTCAGCTGGGGTCCTGCAAGAGTCTTATTGACATAGTAATTCGCGTACAGCTTCTTATCTTTCCTTTGACCCAGAACACAACCTACGGCTTGGTCATCTGCATCACACATAACTTCAAACAAAAGTGTCCAGTCTAGTAGTGATAAAATTAGTGCTAATATTAATGCCTCCTTTAAGGTGTTGAATGCAGACATACACTTGTCATCGAATAAGAAGGGCACATCCTTAACTAAAAGGTTTGTCAAAGGTCTTGTAATTTGTGAAAAGTCTTTGATGAATCAACAATAAAATCTTGCATGACCTAAAAATCCTCACACGCCTTTTACATTGCTTATTGGTGGGAGTTTCTCTATAACCTCTGTTTTTTCTCTGTCAACTTCGAATCTTTGATTTGAGATTTTATGCCCTAGCACTATCTGTTCTTGCACCATAAATGACATTTCTCCCAATTCAGCACTAAGTGTGATTCTTCACATCTTTTAAGAATTCTATCCAAATTAGTTAAACACATGTCAAAAGAATCTCCAAAGATTAAAAAATCATCCATGAATAACTTCATTATATCTTCTATCATGTCAGCGAATATAGACATCATACATCTCTAAAATATGGTTGGAGCATTGCAAAGTCTTAACGACATTCTTCTGTACGCAAAGGTACCATAGGGGCAAGTGGATGTAGTCTTTTCCTGATCATCAGGGTAGATGAAAATCTAATTATAGCCTAAGTATCCATCTAAGAAACAGTAAAAATGAATGGCCAGCCACCCTTTCTATCATCTGGTCTATGAATGGGAGAGGAAAGTGATCTTTCTTAGTCACTAAGTTGAGTTTGCGATAATCTATATATACTCTACATCCTGTGACTGTTCTTGTTGAATTACTTCTCCACTATCACTTTCTATCACCGTCATTCCACCCATTTTAGGTATGCATTGTACTAGGCTGACCCATTCACTATCAGAGATGGGATAAATTATCCCTGCATCTAGGAGTTTTATGATATCCTTCTTGATCACCTCCGTCATGTTAGGATTTAGCCTGTGTTGACGCTCCCTCACTGTTCTGCATCCTTCCTCTAAGTTTCTTCGGTGCATGTAGACATTTGAGCTTATTCCTTGAATGTCAGCAATATGCCATCTGATGGCTTTCATCCCCTTCCTAACAACTTCCACCACCTTACTTTCTTGTTTTGTATTCAATTAGATGGAAATTATTATCGGTAATGTTTGGCCTTCACTAAGAAAGGTATACCTAAGGTGTGCAGGTAAAGGCTTAAGCTCTAATGTCAGTGGTTTCTCTGAAGATGGTGGTATGGGTGCTCAAGTTCGAACTAATTTATCTTGATGCATTTGAACATCTGCCTCCTCCATCTCATAATCTCCTTTAGATTCAGGGTTTTGATATCCATCATTTGCCTCTGCTTCCACTGACTGCACTTCTGCGATGCAACTCTCAACTTGTTCCTGCAAATTTTGATCCATAATTTCAAATTTCATACATGCACTACTTGTTATTGGATTTTTTAAGGCTTTATTCATATTAAATTCGATTTGATCTTCGCTTATTCGAAGTGTTAGTTTCCTTTTGTGAACGTCAATTATGGCCTTCCCTGTGTTTATAAATGGTCGATCTAAGATCAGTCGACAGTTCTTATCTTCTTCAAAATCTAGAACTTCAAAATCCATTAGAATAATGAACTTATCCACTTGCATTAGAAAGTCTTCCACTATTCTAAACAGTCTTTTAATGGATTGATCAGCCAACTAAATTAACATTGATGTTGTCTTGACCTCTCCCAGTCCCAACTTCCTGAATATCAAAAAGCACATAAGATTGATGCTAGCTCCCAAATCACACAAACACTTTGCAAATTCAAATTCACCAACCACACAAGGTATTGTGAAACTTCCTGGATCTTTCAATTTAGAAGGCATTTGATTGGTGAATATTAAGCTACAAGTGTCAGTTAGAGCTACCGTCTAATTATCTTCCCAAGTATGCTTCTTCGATAATGTTCTTTAAAATTTTTTTATATTTTGTCATGTGTTCTAACGCCTCAACAAAGGAAAGATTGATTTATATGGCCTTATCTTCTAAAAAAACTTTGCAAATTGTGCACCT
Source organism: Erythroxylum domingense (assembly GCA_025594535.1). Taxonomy (NCBI): domain Eukaryota; kingdom Viridiplantae; phylum Streptophyta; class Magnoliopsida; order Malpighiales; family Erythroxylaceae; genus Erythroxylum; species Erythroxylum domingense. The sequence continues at coordinate 12,895 of JANQBM010067619.1, read as the reverse complement.
AACTTCTTCTTTTGTAATCGTTGAGGAAAAGGAACCTTGGGTTGATACGGTGGAGGTACAACATAAGGAGGATATTCACTCATGTCCACTTTTTTGTCCTTTCTTTAATTTTTCTCAACTGGTTGGATGGGCTCCTTTACTGTCCTAGTGGGTGGTTCAAGTTCCTTCCCACTTTAGTCTAATAGCCTTTAGTCGCTCCCTTGATTTTGTTCCTGAGGTGCTAGGAATATTTCCCAAATTCCATATAGAAAAGGCATTTGACAATTGGTTCACTTGGGCTTCTAGATTATGGATTGAGGAAGCATGATTCTTAGTGAATTGCTCAAATTTATCTTCCAACTTCTTTTATGCATTGTCTAAAGTTCCAATCTTATCTAAAATTTTGTCTAACTTTGATTCCATCAAGCTTGTTTTATTTTTCTAAAAGTATGATTGTCCTTGAGGCCTGAACTGTCTGCTAGTGTTGTTTGAGCAGGAGAAATTAGGGTGCTTCTTACACCTAGGGTTGTAAGTGTTGGAGTAAGGATTGTTACTCCTCCTCATCCATATTGTGCTTCCATGTAGTTTACTTACTCCTGATTGTCTTCCTTCATTAAGTAGCAGTCCATGATATCATGTTCTAACTACCCACACAGCTCACACTTTAAATGTACGGCCTTCACTAGAGCTAAGGACGACACTTTCATGCTATTGAGTTGTCGCGTTAAGTTGTCAATATTTGCTTACATCTTAGTCATTTGATCAACCATGATGATTCCCTTCTACTCTCTGAAGGTACCAGGTTGCCTACCCGCTCATTTGTCCACAAACAGTTATTGCTCACCATCTCCTCAATCAGCTTCTCTACTCATCAATAGTCTTTCGCATTAAAGATCCTCCTGAAGCTGCGTCAATTGTGCCTCTTATTAGTGGGTTGACTCTCTTTGGGTAGGTTATGGTGTGGGCACTTCCTTTGCAAATCCTTATATCTCTCTCATGCTTCGTAGATTGATTCCCCATCACCTTGCTAGAAATTTGTAATTTCCTTAATAATCTTCGTGGTCTTATTCAACAGAAAATACTTGTCCAAGAAGGTACGAACTAACTGATCCCACATCGTAATATTGGCTAGGCTCAGTGAATGGTACCAAGCCTTTGCTCTGTCTCTAAGGGTAAAGGAAAACAGTTTGATTCGGACCACATCCTCTGACATATGATGATACCGGAAAGTAGCACAGATCTCGAGGAAATTAACTATGTGTGCATTCGAGTCCTTGTTAGCCAATCCATAAAATTGCACATTCTACTGAACCATATTGAGAAGTGCGGGTTTAATCTCGAACAAGGCTAGTTGAACAGGCAGCCTAACTACTCCTTAGTTTGCCGTATTAAACCCCGACCTCATGAAGTCCATCAGGGTCCTCTGTTGTCGTCTTTGGTTAGCTCCATAGTCCATGTTCTGTTGAAACTCCTCGGCCATTGTTGATTTTCTGATCTCTTCTTCTTCTTCTTGTCGAGCTTTTCTAAGGGTTTGTTCTAGTCGATTGATATTTAAGGGGGCGGTTGGGTCGTACAGGAGAATGGTAATAAGAATGAGAATGAATATAGTGAGGAATGAGAATGACAATGGATATTATCATTATAATTATGATGGTTGGTTAAGAGGAAGGAATGATTATCATTACCATTGATAATGGCTAGTTTGTAAAAAATATTGAGAAATAAAAACTTATTATATTTTAACTAATTAACTAATTATATTTTAATTAATTGATTAGTTATAATATAATTAATTAAAATTAATTGCAATATTTTAATATATTGATTAATTAAAATATTTTAATTAATTATATTGTAATTAATTAATTAATTAATTAATAATAATATTTTAATTAATTATATTGTAATTAATTAATTACATATTTTAATTAATGAATAATTATATTTTAATTAGTTATATTTTAATTAATTTTAATATGTTGTAATTAATTAATAATTATATTTTAATTAATTATATTGTAGTTAATTATATTTTAGTTAATTAATTAATTACAATATTTTAATTAATAAATCAATTATATTTTAATTAATTATATTGTAATTAATTAATTATAATATTTTAATTAATGATTCAATTATATTTTGATTAATTATATTGTAATTAATTAATTATATTGTAATTAATTATAATGTAATTAATTAATTGATTTATTATTTTAATTATTAATCTGGAATAAATTATATTTTAATTTATTAATTGTATTTAATTAATTAGTATTAAAAATTTTTAAAAAAAGAACTTCTAAGTTATTCATAATATGACACTTTACAAAACAATGATACTCATTCCTCTAGATTATGAGAGGAATATGGTATTATCCATAAATGGGTAATCAAAATAATAACTCTATAATCATACTCTCATACCAAACTCAATCTTTCATTCCATACCCATTCCTTTTGTTTCATACCCATTAAACAAGCACACCCTAAATCTAACGTTTCTGCTGCACGACTCGAACCTTTCGTGACTGTTGTGTTCATGCAAGAACATGAATTCTAAAATAACACGAAAGAACGATAAAAAAAATCAAATTAATCTAACGCCTTAAACTATAGAATTAAACTATCACCTCCCCGACAACGACACCAAAAACTTGATCGACGGTTTGTGAATGATAAGTTTTAATATTTTTAACCTCAATAATACTACAGGCGTATCAGTCATTCGCGTAGTACCTAAGATATCGATCCCACGATGAGGGGTAATTTATTCATAAAATCTAAGGCTTAACTCAAATTCGCAGATAATTAAAATAAACAACTAGGTAGAAAAAAATATTCAATCAAGCAATCAATCTCATGAATTAAATTTAGAAATTATAAACATGATAGAAAATTGCATATCATAATCAAGAATCAATATAGGAACTACCAATTAAGAAAAAGGGGGTTTTTAATCCGACTTTAATGAAAATCTAATTGATTATGAAATTATCGAATTATCAGGTCTATATGGTTCTAAGGTGAATTACTCTCTCTCGAGTTATAATCTTTAACCCTACTTAATAATTCCTAATTAGATTATGGAATTGCAATCTCTCAATTTATAGTTTACCCAAAACCTAATTTAGTTATGAAATTGTCTAATAACTTACTGAAACCTATGCACGATCTCTCGCTACACAAATTTGACGGTTTGATTCAATTCTTTATCTATCAAACTACCTAACTCTCGTTAGCCCATTTTGATGATATTCACTCAGTTCACTCTCTCAGTTTGTTACCAAATTAATAAAAACAGAAATTGAATCACGAATAACTCAATAAAATCACAATAAATCAAATTTTATTAATATCAAAGATAAATCTCAAAGGTGAGTTTAGACAATATCTTCAACATTCAACAATCTATCGTCTATGGCTATCTCAAATTCTATACAATTGTAAAAAAAAAATAAACCAGAAATAGTTTGGAATGGATGATGATGGAGGCAGCGACAACAGGAAATCACCTGTTCCGAGAAGTACTTCGCGTCAAGCTTCTTCTTTGTGTCTCGCTTCCTTCGTCTCCTTCCTCAAAGCTCTTAATAAGCTCTCTAGGGTTTTGGAATTTGGCTAATGCAAAAATCTTCTTTCTCTGTTCTTTATGTTCTTTAAATACCTTGGAAGCCCTAGGGTTCGTTCGGGGTCGAAACGGTCCAAAAAGTTCCTTAAAACTTGATGTTTTCACTTATTTTCGTGTTTGCCCAAAGTAGGCCACGATTATGGCCCTGCTTGCCATGATGGTGGCCAGTGTCTACCCCTTTTTATCACGATCGTGGCCTAGTTCAGATCTCTGTGTCATGATAGTGACCAAAGTGTCACGATCGTGGCCTGGTGGCTCATATCTCTTTATCAAGATCGTGGCCTATTGTGCCATGATCGTGGGTCTTAGTTTTGGCCTGAAAGTCTCCGAAACTTCTCCATTCTTCGCCGTTGACCCGGAAACACTAACAAACACATCAAGATACCTAAAAAATATAGCATTTAAGCTCAAGGCCATAAAAACACTTAAACACATAAACAAACACAATTAACACCTAAATATATACTAAACACTCAAATTAACACCAAATACATAATAAATTAAATCCTAAAATATGATGCAAATCACAGCTATCATATTGCCTTCTTGTCATATGTATTTTGTAAAATATGTCTTGCCCCTAATGAGATGTATGTTTGTTCATATATTTCCGAATAAGTCATTAGAAAGAGAACTGCAATAAAAGAGAAGTTATACATGCTGTGGCATAAAAGGTTGGGTCACATTTCTAAAGATAAAGTTGAGAGATTGGTTAAGGATAACATTCTCCCAACTCCAAATTATGATGATTTGAAAAAATGTGTTTGTTGTTACAAGGGTAAGTTGAAGAAAAAAAAAAGTGTCAACTTGTGTTTCTGGTTATTGGAATTCATACGTACAGATATATGTAAACCTTATAAAGATACATTATTTAATTCAAGATATTTTATGACATTTATTAATGACTACTCCCATTATGGATTTGTGTTCTTACTTAAAGACAAGTTTGAAGTTCTTGAGAAATTCAAGATCTTTAAAGATGAAGTTGAGAATCAATTGGGAAGGTCAATTAAGATTGTTAGATCTAATCGTGGAAGTGAATATTATAGCAGATATCGGGTTTTAGGAAAAGAAAGGTCTGTTTACCAAATATGTAGAATTATGCAGTTCACTATGCTAGATAGTTATGAGCAAAATGGTGTGGCTGAAAGGAAAAATCTCACCTTAAAGGATATGATGAGGTCAATGCAAAGCACGACTAACTTACTTTATTACCTTTAGCCATAAAGATTACCTTGTATATACTTAATAAAGTCCTAAGCAAATCAGTTTCAATTATATATTTTAAAATTTGAAAAGGATGGAAGCCTAGCCTTTCCTATCTTCGTCTCTAGGGTTGCTCTGTCGAGATACGTTTGTATAATCCTTATGAAGATAATTGTAATCTCATTCTACTTCTTATTTTATTGGATATCGTGAACACTTTAAGGATATAGATTTTACGGTGAAGATGGAGGATCTAAAATTGTGGAATCATAAACAATTAAATTTCTAGAGTATAATATCTATGATGAGGGTGGTCCATCTCATTGTGATGAGAGTTATCATTATCACCTGTCAAATGATAGAAAGGTCAATACTCAGTTATTTCATATCCATCACTCATACAGTCAGAATTAGTGGATCAAGACCTCAGTACCATACTAGAATAGGGACATGGACCAATACCTGTATAAATTTAGGTTCCTAAGGTATAAGAGTGTATTGAACCAGTTCAATTAAGAAGATCCACTAGAGTGAGAAAACCTACTATCTTATCTGATTACATAGTCTATTTAGGTGAACAAGACTATGATATTGGACATGTACTAGATCTAGTTACTTTTATATAAGCTACTTCTGGATCTCATGTAGATTTATGGTAAGATGCAATAAGGGATGAGATGCAATTCATAAAATATAATAAGGTATGAGAGCTTAGGATTTACCTTATAGCTGTAAACTTATCAGCTATAAATGGATTTACAAGATCAAAAAGGAATTTTAGGGTAAATTCAAGCAATTCAAAGACCGATTGGTTGCCAAAAGATTTACTCAGAGAGAAGGAATTGACATTAATGTTACTTTTTCTCCTATATCCTTTAAGAATGCATTTAGAGTGATTAAGGAATACTAGCTCATTATGATATAGAGCAACATCATATGGATATCAAAAATGCTTTCTTGAATGAAGACCTTTATGAAGAGGTCTATATGGAACAATATGAAGGATTTCAAGTTCAAGAAAAAGTTGACATCGTTTGTAACCTAAGAAAATTCATATATGAATTGAAACTAGCCTCCAGACAATGGTACCTAAAGTTTGATGAGGTTGTTACCTCATTTGGCTTTATGGAAAATAAAGTTAAAAGATGCTTATATTACAAGGTTATGTGGATGATACTTACTCACATTAAATGACATGACCATGCTACATGAGGCTGAATGGCTTTTGTCTAAGCATTTTGACGTAAAGGATCTTGGTGAGGCATTTCTTGTTCTGTATGCCCCGATGAGCATTAGATTAGACATTCATTTATTATTAGATTGCTAGGTAGGTATTTGGATAACCTAGGAATAAACCACTGGAATATAACCAAATAAGTTTTGAGATATCTAAAGGGAATTAAAGATTATATATTAACATTTAAGAACATCCACAATCTAGAACTTATAGGTTATACGAATTTAGATTTTTCTATATACCTAGATAATTATAAGTCTACATTATGGTATATTTTCATGTTGGAAGATGGTGCAGTATCGTGGCAGAGTGCAAATGGGCATTGGTAACTTCCTCAACTATGAATGCAGAGTTTATAGCATGATATGAGGTTATTTTACAGGTAGTTTGGCTTAGGAACTTGATTTCTAAGTCATTTGTGGTTGATTCAATGGCTAGATTCATTCAGTTATATTGTGGTACACTTTATGTTGTATTGTTTAGTAATAACAATAAGAACAACACAAGGTCTAAGCATTTGTAGGTTAAATATTTGACCATAAAGGAATTAATACAAAAATGTGGTATTGAGGTAGAGCATTTGAAGACTGAGTACATATTTGTCGATCCTTTACATAAAGCATTTTGCGCAATTATTTTTGAGAGATTGTGTATGGTATGAGTTTACTGAAGTTCTTAGATACTATTAGTTAGAGATTACTGTATTTGTTGTTGATGCATCTGTACAAATTTCATGTATTATAACATAATATTTTTATACCTATTGATGATCATCATTTTGTTCTCAATTATAAGATGTGTTGTACATTATCATAATATAGGTAAAGTCTTAAGATCTATGTTGGTCTTAAGAATTTAAAGGTCATTGGGCGTATATATATTAACTTTGAGCTTGTGTCTTCAAGACAAATAAACAAACATATATTAATCTATAGATTTAATTAAACATAAGGGATATAAATAGATAATCCCATAAGGGTTTTCCCTAATGCGTTCTAGCATTCAATGAGAGAAAAAAATATCTCTAATGTAGTTTAGCATAAAGTTCGAAGAAATTAAGACCAACAAACGTAATAATGATACATTTCAGTTCATGCAGGTATCATTGTAGTTTGTCATATTTCATTTTCTCATTCATGTTAGTAACATATTAGATATGTGAGATTGTAATGGATCTGTATTGTATATGACACATGCACTTGATATTTTTTGGTATTGAAAGCCTTACGGGACTGATTGATAAATTTTCATTATCTTTGAATTAAATATTTTTAAATTGGTAGAATTTTACATTGATTTTGCTTAATCACTTTTACTATTTTTATTGTTGTTACAACTACCGTAATTAATATTTGTTCAAGTGAGAGAGTGTTAGTTATTTTTTTAATTGAACATTTATTAATTCTAGATCTTTATAAAATTAATTTAAGAAAATCAAAATTTATTGTGTTTGTAACAGGGAGACCCAATAAGGTTATTATAAATTGTTGTTAAGGTTTTATGTTGTCTACTTAAGTAAGTTTGTGGACATTTATTTTTCTAACTATTAAGAAGCCCATGTCTTAAGAAAGGTATAGAAAGACGTTAACAATATAAGAACATACATTTATTATAAAGGTTGATTGAAAATTTTAAAGCTTGTTCAAACGTGTCAATAGATTCTTCATCGTACAATATGGTAAAACAAGTTTTTTTTTCATTTTTTTGTTAATTCATATTAATCTTGAGTCCCTAATTAAAATTCATGTCATGACTAACATTTCTATAATACTTTTGTTCTGGAATATATCTTTTCGATCTCTTTTTTATTATGTAAAACATAAAATAAAGCAGGATACGTCGTCTCGACTCTTATTTTCACTTTTCTAGTCCGTTGAACCCCAAAAGCTATTAGAACAAATTTTAGCCTGATGTGTGATGATAACTGGACCAATTATTGTCACAGTACGTAAGCCCAAAAGTCATTTTGCTTGATAACAAGAAAACCAGAGAAAGTCCAACGAAAGAAGTTTTTATATATATTAATAATCTCTCAGGTTTGCAACTTTTTTTTAGTAATATTACAAAAAAGAACGGGTTGTTGGATAAGCCTGGACAACTATTATACCATATCAAATGCCCTGTAACTGAAAGTGATGATCCCACGTTCTGTCACCCTAGCTTGGGAAGATCAAGTGGACGTACTAGACAACTTGTTCCACAAGAAAGTGACCCTCAACTGTTAAATGCACATAAATCAATATCACCATAAATTGTTGTTACTAGCTTTCTAGACCAATCCATAAAAGTTAAAAAGGACCATTTAATTTTGCTTTGTTATATTTTTGTGATTATTATAATTTATTTTATTATCGTAGGATGTTAAATAGTAATATCAAAATTTTATTTTAATCAAATATTTTTACTAAGTTTAAAAATAAAAAATAAAAAATAAAAATGAAATTAAACTACTCCTAATAAGTTAAGTGAGTGCAAGTGACTGAGACGCTATGCTTATATCCATAATGTAAATCTATGAGTAAGTATTCTTTCTTCTTTTCTTAAAAAGTAAATCTATATTTTGATTGCAAGTGTTTGAGGAACGGGCATACCAGTCGATGGGTTGGCTTGCTTCCAAATAGCCCAAAAATTAAGTATTTATCGTAATATCCCACTTATTATTTCATCATGGCTTCTGCTTACTCACTTGGATTTGAGCTATGACTTTTTGGTTGTCTACTTTAATCGAACACAAGTGCATTTAAATTTTCGATAAAACTAAAAATACTTCCCAAGTTGTTTACGTCCTATTGTAGTTGAGGTTACTAGACAAGGTTTGGATACGATTTATTAATTATCAAGCTAAGTTTCAAACTCGTCTTTAAGTTGTTTCATGACTTTTTCATGAATACTTGTTGATTTAAAATTTGATCTAATAGTTAAGAATAAAATTACGTATTATTAGATTTCTCTAAATTTTATGTGTTGACAAGATTTTTACTGAATATTATTGTTGTTATTTCTTTTGAAAAAACACGACCTAAATCCACCATAACTTCAAAAATGTATGATATTCTCTATTTAAGTATAGGATTAGGATGAGTCCCACTACATAATCATTTTTATGTTTGTAATATAGTATCTTAATGAAAAGAGGGATTTACTTTCTTCTCTAGCAAAATCATTTTTCTATTAATCAGTGGGCCGGCCGAGACACAAAGCCTTTCTCTCTACGGGCACATAGCTCTCAGCTTTTCTATTAGGAACCTTACACTCTCACAACTCTTTTTCCCCTTTTGAAACAATAGTTGTAATAGTACCCTAACTGGGAGACCCTAAAGGGCACACAGGAAAAATATGACAAATAACTAACTAAAACAACACCTTTGAATAGACCATCGACTGAACAAAGTCCGATTGTAGGCTACTGCAATGTCTGGTAGACTATTGTGGAACAACATGGGAACCTTGTGATTATCAGTAAGTTTTAGGTATGATGGTCGAGACACAAAGCTTTTCTCTTAGGAACCTTACACTCTTACAACTCTGTTTCCCCTTTGAAACAATAGTCGCAACAGTACCTATACTCTTTCCCCATTAAACTCTAATCTTATAGCGGAATTTTTTTATGTAGTCATAGACTATCTTAGACTTTCTGATACACAAGATCCTCAGAAGAGACAAGTGTAGAGCATACACAAGATCCTCAGAAGAGGCGAGTGTAGAGCATACTAGTCTTTGTATAATGACAGATAGTAACATTACTTAAGACTTAAGCTTTTAGGAGAGGGATAACTAAAAGAGAATGGAAAATACACAAACTAATATTCATTGAAATCAATGCCTTATTGAAATTAATTCCTGCTTACAATGGAAGAGGAGCCTTGCTTTTATAAGTGAAGCAAACGCAAAAAGTAAAACACTCAAAAGACAGACTGATTAAAACTTTAAAAAAGAAAGCAACTTTAAGCACAATCATTACTCCTTTCACAAAACTACTTTGAAAAAGCAAACAAGTTTCTAAAAAGCAAACAATATGATGATAAAAAGGAATCTTATATAATGATTTGTAGGCCATAAAGATTCTCTTTCATCAATAGACTCAAAAAGATAAACACCTAAAAAGACAAGTCCCATGGAATCCGATGCATTATTTGTCACGTATTGGTTCATACCATGATTACAAATTGGATGGAGAGTCTGGATTACTTGAACTGTCAGTATCATTTTGATATGTTTTTTGTCACTTACTGTGACTAAGCTCACATGTGTGAAGTTTGTGTAGGAATTAATTTAACTCATCTTCATTAGAACTGTAATTATCATCATTAGGGTTTTGAGCATCCTGAAAGATTGAGTCAATAAACTGAGAAGGTCCTACAAGATCTGAATCTGATTCTTCTTTGTCATATTAAGGACTATTAGGACCTGGTATGTCAACATCTGGTGCTTTTGGTTCACTAGGAACAAATTCACTTGGATAAGGTCCAATAGAGGAGAAAATGATCGGTGTATCAGGGAAATGATTTATCTCTTTGAGAAAATCTCTAAGAGATTGAAGCATATTGTCTTGATATCGTGGCCAATACAATGAAGTATGATAAAAATGAACATGGTGTTCAGTGTAAAAGGCTCCAATATAGGTTTCACAATATGGACGATGAAGGATGAAGAAACAATGAGTAGATTATCATCTAACATAAGCTTTTCATAGATGATGTTGTGAAATAACCATATAACATTGCTGCTTCCATTGATCTAATGGTTGGAACCACTCAAGAAATGTCCATAACGAAGATCTTTCATTGTTTATGTCACATAGATGTTGGTAGATCTGAAGAAGGGATAGAGTGACGGCACAAGCATAAAGGGAAGAAAGTGCCTGAAGATGCTATAATGTGTTTTCAGAAAGAGCATCATGAAGGAAAGTCACATTAAGGTAAGGTGCTTTGAGGTTGAACATTGTGGGATTGCCAAGAGAGATAGTTTCACTGAGAAAATGATGCAAATAATAAAACAAACGCATACGAGTAGGTGAGGCAACTTCAGAAACATTATTAGGTGTACTAGTAATGGGAGGAAAGTATTTTTTGGTGATGGCAGAAAGGGTTTAATGAGCCATAAAAACTTGACAATCAAAGACTTTAAAAGATAAAAGGTTTAAGAAGAAGATACCTTGCTGAAGAGGAAGAAGATATTTATAATGAGAGAAGGGAAGGGAAACATTTGGAGGCCATGGTGGATTTTGTCTGAGCAAATTGGATAGGTATAAAGTGTAAGCTACCATGTATGGTATAAGTTCACGAATGTAATGAAAAATCTCGAGGAATTGTTGTTTTTGTTTCATAGTGAGATCATCATCAGGAAAGTGTAATAACTCTTGTGCAATATATGGACTAGGCTGGTATAATCCATCTTTGAATTGCATGCCCAGAAATTCAATCTCCTTTGTACCAATGATGCTTTTAGAGGCTCAAAGCATGATTTCATACTGTTTAGTAACATCCAAGAATTGCTAAAGTAAGGCCTGATGTTCCTTATGGGTCTTTGAGGACAGGAAAATATCATCAATGTAAATGATTGCACTGTTGAGGATAGGCTCATAGATCTTATTCATAGTTCTTTAAAATAGTGATGGGGAAAATTTAATCCCAAATGGCATAATAGTCCATTGGTATTGTGTATTAGAAACGCAGAATGCAGTTTTGTACCACTTAGTTGGGTGAACATGCAATTATCAAAATCCTGCTTTAAGATCAAACTTGGAAAAGATAACAACTCCTTTCAAAAATAGTACCTGAATACTGATCTTTGGGAGAGGAAACTTGTCATCTTATAGAAATGTATTCAGAGGCTTGTAAAACCAAAAAAGATGTCATCATAAGATATCCTATCACTTCCAGATATGTTATTAGATAGACCCAGAGAGAGATCAATGCACCCAGATCTGAGTACGACAACTGTTTCGACAGAATGGATAGAATTTTCAATCACTAATCTCTTTTTATCGTGCTTTTGCTCTGAACGTTTGTTCACATAGAAACCTGGCAAACCCAATCTGACTTTGTGGGCTCAATGTGTCCTTTCTTTAGAAGGATAGCACACTTGGCTTGTGCAAGTTTGAGATCATTAAAGTTCATCCCTGGATGTGTAGCGTTCGTAGGATTGATATCCTCATTCTTTTTTAAAGGTAGATTTGTGAAAAAGTTAACATTTTTCTAAAGAGGATATGGATGAGAAAACTGTGCATGTAATTCAGGACAGTAGTCTAACATTTTATCTATGAATGATGTATATAGTGTAGGAACTTGAGATAGTTCAAACACATTTTTCACTTCAGTGTACAGACTGTAAAATGATCGATACTTGAGGCATGTGGGTATGATTTGTAAAGGTGAGACTTTGCTTTATACATCCATACCAATGAGAATATCTAGGCCAGGTAAATTGCTGCCAAGCACTTTAGTCTAAACTATACACTGTGGAAAGCATCGTATCTCGATCTTTTTGTTTGTAATTAGCTCGATCTTGAATGAATTGCCATCTGCAATAGTAAATTACTCACCATATGAGGTTTGTATCTCAGGAGGTAAAATGTTGGGCTTCATAATTGTATGACTAGATCCTATATCCATAAATCTTATAGATTTAATGGGTCGATCATATTTGTCTTGTCTAAAGAGTTGGATCTGGACATATGGTCATTGGACTGGAGTATAATCTAATTTCATGCAGGTCTGCTGTAGCATGTGTAGAAAATCATCCTCTAGCTAGATAGAAGAATCAGAGTGTAACATCCCGGTCCCACATAACGGGTCGGATCAGGGAACCGGGTCTATGAGGAGACCAATGAGAGAAGTAATGAC